>JNEM01014102.1:0-13433 GCA_000697335.1 Conidiobolus incongruus B7586 | reverse complement strand
ATTAAGTTAATATTTAAAAATTTATTTTTAATAACTAAATTTCAAATTAATTAAAATTTTCCAAATATTTTTAATATTTTAAAAAATATATATTTTTTGATTTTGAATTCATAAAACTTTGATTTAATTTTAAATTATTAAAAATTTAAAAAAAAATAAAATAAAATTAGAGTATTGTGAAATGATATAATATTCAAATAATTTTTATCAATATTATTATGATTTTTATTAACTTTTTTAATTAAGATAGTTATTAGAAAAGTGTTTTTAATATGATTTAGTAAATTATTTATTAATTTTACTCTTTAATATATTGTGATTATATGCCTTAAATCTTATTTACTGTTGAGATGTTGTAGCAGAATATCCAGAAAAAAGCTTCTCTTTCTTTATCACTCCTGGGTTTAAACAATTAATTCAATAAGTGACATTGATTTTGGTTAATTTTTAATAATAGGAGCTAAAGAACACCCTTTGTTTATAGACTAACAAAATTACTAAAAATGAGGGGTAATACAGACTTAAATATCAAATTGAAACAGATGGGTATTTTTGAAATACAATAGTAGTCAAAAATCTATTAGAAATATTTAAATTTATATACAAATTTTTTTGGAATGTTAACTCATATATAAAATTAAATAAATATAAATTGATTTAATCAATATCAAAATTCGAATTAGGTAATTGAAATGTATTTATTTAAATATAGCTATTTTATTAGATTAAATAAATATAAATTGTGATTTTTATCTCAATTAACCATATCCGATATCTGACACAATATCATCCTTCTCGTCATCATAATAAATTCTCAATCTGTTGGAAACAAATTCCATAGTGGTAATGGTTCTGGGTGTTAAGACAATATTGGGTTTGGGCAATTGATCAGCTGTTAATAATGTTTCATTCTCTTGGACAAGTTCCTTATAGAATGGATTATAAGTAGTTCCAATCGAGTACTTGTAAGCTGTAGAGTTACAATCGTCGTCAGAGGGAGTTTGTAGGTTGGAGGGGATGAAGTGTAGGTGGGAGTGGGGGTTGGATGAGTGATCGTGATTGAATTGTGATTGGAGGATATTTGATAGGAGGGAGGATTGGTTTACAAATATACATAAACTGAGGATATATGCAGTAGTAGTTAATATTCATATTTGAAATAAAACTCTTAATTAAATTTCTAGCAATATTAGTGAATTTATATAATCTATAAATTTAAATTAATATGAATATTTATGCGCCTCTAGTCCAATTGCACAATACTGAATCAATATTACAATTCAATTACATAAGATTATAAATTTTGAATGGGGACTGTCAACCTATTTTAGGATTATTAGTAGCATTACTCAGAAAATTTAAAATTGTTAAAAGTTGAATATTTATATTATTATATTATATATTGAAAAAATTGGTTGGAAATATTTATATTTTTTATATCAAACCTATCCACTTACCAGTCTCAGATCTTCCACCTCCCATTTTTCATATTCTTAAATTCTTTGATCAATTATAATTTCTCTCAAATTATATTAAAATTGTGCTCCAAATTAATAATTGATAGAAATTATATAATAATAAGTATTGTATAATTTTAACTCCCCAAAAATATTTAAAAGCAATATATTTAATTTGATTTTGTTAATATTAAGAATCGAATTATAATTACTTGCTAAGAATGTGAAATAAATTGTTTATAGTAATATGCATTCTATTCCTTAAAATATATAATTATATATAAATTACTAATATTAAACTATAAAACTTATATTTATCAAAATTGATTCCTGAAGAATTGTTTTTGAATATTGAATTGCAAATTTAAAATAATTCAACTACTTTCCACTGTAATGTCTATCAAATATTGAAATTAATTTAATTTTTCAATTTTTTTCAATATATTTTGGTACATAATCTATAATATTTTATAAATTCTTTGCAGTTATGCGATATATTATATTTAAAATTTTCCAAAAAAATATGATTTTAGATATATTAATACCAGTGACATTTCAAATATAATAAGTGTTATTATAATCATATATATTAATTATAAAATAATAAAAAAATATAATAAAATTTTTAATCAAAGATTGATTATCAAAGAGTGATTAGGTTGGGTTTAAGTTTTTTATTGATATGATTTTTATAGAATAAAATTTTTTAATACACAATGGTTAATTATTTTATTTCACTTGTAATTTTAAAATGTAGTAAATAAATTATATTAATAATCAATTGAAATTGAATTTGATTTGAAAGAAAAAAACCGTAACCATTAAAATAATATTAGTCCCATTTAATAATTAATATGATATTTTCATTTCTATCATTCTACTATAAAATTACTGTTTAAAATAGATTATGAATTGAAAGTATAGCCTGATTATGTGATAATTATAATATAGAATATAGTTTAAACTTTTTTGATATATTATGTAATTATTATGTAATTTTAATTTAATATTGAGTTTTTATTTTATAAGAATTTATTAAAAATCAAAAATAATAGTAATTTATCATATAAAATATTATTGATTAAAAAATTCAAAGTAAATAAAATAAATTCATAGATATATCTATGAATTAATACTATTGAGTACATTTTACCTATTGATTAAAATACACAACTCATTTACATATTAAATCTCTTAAAATACTACTTTTAAACGTAATTTTGAAATAAATTCAGATAATATAAAAATAATATCAAATTATAATATTTTAATTATAAAATGAATTTTATGTGTTTAAAAAATAATTAAATAGTTATTCACCTATTTAAAATGCTGTATAATAATTTAAATCTCACAAATAATTCATATCAGTCAAATTTAATTAAAAAAAGCTAAGAGATTCATTATATAAGTTTTAAAAAATTTTCTTGGTTAATATTGAAATAAATTAATATTATAATACTTGAATATTTATATTTATTTAATAATATCAATTATTATAAAAATAAAATAATAATAATATTATTATTAAATTTAAATCTATTTATAATAATTTCATTTTAAAAAGTATGAGAAAATTGTGAAAAAAAATTACAAAATTAATTGTTAAAATATTGTTTTTGTATTGATAATTCTATAAATTAAATCATATTAATAAATTGATGGTAATAGTTATTGGTGAATTATCTTAATATACCTATTGAAATAGTTGCCAAGTATGATTTGAATTGATATAATCAATTAAATATGAAGATTTTATTGTGAGATGGATGATAAATTAATGGAATAGTTAGGCAATGTGATTGGACCAATGAGAATGATCTTAGAATTGGGTGTGGAAATGAGAGTTGGTAAAGCTTAAACGAAAAGGAGAGAGAGTACAGTGATTGTAGCGGGTAGTGCCAAAGAGGCGATCAGTTGGTTAGCGTTACCAGTTTTGTTATTGTCCTTATTCTCGGAATCTTTACTCTCAGAGTCCTTACTTTCGGAATCCTGATTGTCTTTCGAGGAATCATTATTCTCATCTTTAGGAGCATCCTGTCTAGGTTTCCCAGGATTGGAAGCGGTGTATCCTTCTTCATTGAATTCGTTGGCGACAATCTTCTTGTACCACTTATCGTTGACTTTCAATCTGCATTCCACATTTTTCTTGAGTTGAGTGATATCTAAACACTCGTGATTTTTAACGTCGGTATCGTTCCATTGTTTGTTAGTAATCCAAAAGAATTTTCGCCAGCAATCGATGCCCATTTTCAAAGGATCTTCCATACAATTGGATGTGCACGTAGTATTACTCTTCTGCTTGGATTCGCACTCCAACAAGCGCTCCTGAGCTTGACGTTCCAAGTCTAACTGCTCCTGCTTGGCGCCAGTGGACTTCTCAAGACAATACACGTAGTCTATAGCTTTACCGTTCTGACACTCCTGAACTTTATCCTTATTAGCCTGATCATTTTCGTAAAGTTTTCTGATTTCAAAATTAACTTGACAGTAATTATCCCCACAAATAGCTTCTGCTTCAGGTGAAATTTTTAATTTGGTATTTTTAGCTCCCAACACGATACCTGCCGTTAAAGTTAATAATAAACTTAATTTCATTTTTAATTATTATTGAATATGTAAATATAAAATTAACAATATCAAATTGTATTATAAAAAATATATTAAATTAACAAAAAAAAACTTTTAAAAACTAATGAATTTTTTTTTGAATAGAAAAAAATTAAATGAATAATGAGATAGTGTTGAGTATTTATATGAAATGATCAGTTTTACAAATCTACTCCTAGTTACCCAATTCAATCCACCTTTGAAGAGATTATCGCAGTAATTAGAGGCATTCTTTAAGCGTTTGTGCCACTTGAATTTGGGTGCAGTGATTGGATGTGATGTAATGAATTCACAGGAATTTAACAATATCAAGTAACTTGTATAATTATGGCTTTAAATATATTTAGACGAATTGTCACTTTTGTTATGTAAGTTTAATATGATCAGATCGAATCAATTGAGTTATTCAACAAATATTTGTAGAATTAATTACTAATAATGAAAACAATTTAAAATTCTTTATTATAACAATAAAATAGTATATATATATATATATATATATATATAATAAAATACACCTAATCAAATGTAAAAATAATTATTTTTGATAAAATACTATTTGAATTAGATTAACAATTTTTTATCATTTTAAAAAAATCTAAGATTAAATTATAAACAAATATTTTATAGTATAAAATTAAATGTACATATATATATATATATATTATATAAATAATTTAAACTTGAAATATACCATGAAAAATGAATTTTAATTGATTTAAAAATTATATTATTAATCTAAAAATTGAAAATTTTTTAAATTTTAATCTTTTTCAACAATTTAATTTCAACTCATAATTTGAATGATATTATTGGATTTTAAAATTAAGCATCAATCTTGATTGGATAGTTAAGGTCAAAGTATTTGATAGATAATAACTTTCACTGAATCAACCATTTAATTAATTTGCTATCAACCATCATATTATAAATCACAATACTATATAGAATTGGAGAAAATATATTGATTGGACGATATTAATCAACAAAAAAGATATTTTCTATATTTATTTTAATCGTTAAATATACAACTTTTTTTTAAAAAACATAAATAATAAAATATTGGAAATTTGAACAAATTATTCAAATTTTTAAAATTGAATTTAATATTGACTTGTATTAAAATAATTTTGTCATGAATCTTTAACATTTAACTGATCCAATTCCGTATTAATCTGGTTCAACTTTTCCAGCCTCTTCAATTTCTTCAACTCGGCGATTGAATCCTTTATATTGTTGGATTTGGAACTATTAGCAGTTGTAAGTTTCAAATTCTTTTTCGCATTTTCATTCAGATTATTTACAAACCTATATTATAAAACTGGTTAATAACATAAAATAATATAATAGGATAAAAATAATTACGTTCTTTTACGTTCACTATCCACCCTATTCGAATATTCCTCAAATAATTTCTTACTTAAAGTCCTCACTTCCAAGCTAGAATCCTCACTTGCCAGTGTGATAAATCGCTCCAAATCTCCAAAATTTTCTAGGGGCAAGTCTTTGCTCACATTCAGTATAATTTCACTCACTGCAATTCTTTGAGTTTTGTTTACACTTTGCTCTAAAATTGTAAGGAATGGAGTCAGGAATAACTGGTACTGGTGGGTGGTTTGAATGAGCTCTGTAAGGGTGACAGAGGTCTTCTTGACAAACAATTTATTGGTTTTACAAAGGTTTTTCAAGAGATGAGGCAGGTACTGTACCAAGAGGGGTTCATAATTTTCAATAGGTATCAAAGTAGATAGAGTGTTCACAAATTTTAGAGTTTCACTCATAAGTTGAGTACGTTCTGTAACGAGCTATTTTATATTAATACAATTACTAGTGAATAATACAAAAACTTACAAAATTATTAATACAATTCAACTTTCGTAGTCTATTCAAAGCGCTGTCTTTAGTGAATAATCCAATTTGAGCAAGCTCTAAAATTCTTTGGAGTTTGGTAATAATGAGTTGCCAACCTTGATCGTTTTCTAAAGTTTGTAAATGGTCGCTAATTTCTTTAAATTCTTGATAGAGTTGAGAACTGTCTAAATCTTGCTATAATATTCTAAGAATTAATATTTTGGGATTGTATATTTGTGTTGAGTAATTACTTTATCAGTTTTAGTGTTATTATTATTGTCAGTTGGATTATTTTCCATTGTTGTATGTTTGAATACTAGTTAAATTTTGACTAAGTGTATCAATTTAAAAAATCAAAGTCAAGCTTGACAATATAAGTAATCTCATTCATTTTATGGGATTAATATTCATTATGTCTGCCCAGGATTGATTATTAAAACATTAGTATAATAATTGATCAGAATTTTTCAAGTAATAAATGAACCAAATATAAAATAAACACAATAGGCCCAAATATCAAATATAAATTAAAATGATAACGGAATTTATTAAACAGAGATAAATACTATTACTTCTTGACAGATGGGTTTATAATCACTTTAATCACTCTGGGATCGTCCACATCCAGCATATTTTCACCTTCTGTGATTTCCCCCTTTTCATTTACTACGATCACTCTACCATCTTCGTCCATATCACTCACGTGATGATGACCATGGGGATGATTATGCTCCAAATTAAACTCGTCATCGTCATACTCGTAATACGGATACGCTTCTACAGGGTTAGGGTCGCCTACGAAAGGACGTCCCCGCATAGCTCCATCCAAAAGATCGCAAGTCTCTTGTATGAGCTTCTCAAATTCTGGAATGAGACTTAATGCCTCTTTGCGAAATACTAAACTCCTCTCGACGAAGGTTCTACCCGTCAAGAAGAAATTCAGAGCCTCTCGAAGTCGACGTACTTTGGCCCTTAGAGGACCGTCGGAATCCAGTAGGCGAGTAGCTTCGCCTAACCGTAGCCACAGGTAGGGATCGCAACGCCATACCGTGTTCGCATTGACGTGAGCCAAAAACACGGACCTCGGCTCTCTGTACCTCTTACTCATCAAACTCGCAATTGCATGATTATAATCAATCTCATAGTTCAAACTGGGGTAAATCGAAGTCTCATGATTAGTGCCATCCAAAAAAGCGAAATGTGTATTATTAGCCAATATAAAATAAAAACCAGCTTGAAAAGGCCTTGATTTCAAGAGCTCCAAGCATCCCTTATTGTTATAGTAGACGACCTGCAAGTGCTGAATCAGCGGTTTCTTCAAACACTTTGCCAAAGAGTCGCCACCACCATTTTGTTTGTCAATACTAATCAACTTAAAAAAGTTTTCGAGACTGGTTATACTCTTATTAATAGAATTTTGAAAATTCGTGTTTGGACGGATACTCAATCCGTAGAATTTTTCTTCCCTGAGTTTTAGATAGGAGATAGCACTTTGTTTGGAATCAAATTTTTTTAGAATGAATTGAGTTTTCCAATTATCCACGTAAGTTGTTATAGGTTTTTTCGACTGGATCCACTTTGTTAACAAAGTAGTGGTTTCGTCCAAAAGGTGAGAGTATCCTAACGTGACGACGCATTCTCGGAACAGCCATACGATTTGGGGACCGCTGGGATAATTCTGGAATACTTGGAGGTCGAAAATCTCGAGAACTTGAGCGAACAGCTGATATGCGGACTCCATTTCGCCTCCGAACACAAGTAGCATGCCGCGATTGTAAAATACGTTCAAGTTGGTTAATATGGTGCGTTCGCGCTGCTCCTTGGTAGGCGTATAAAACATTTGAGCCACTTCGCAAGTATACCCTTTCAACAACCAATTACACAAATCCTCAAAATGTTTAGCCCAAGCCAAAGCACTACTTCTATTCAAATCGAAACTACCCTTGCCAAAATTTGGAGCGAAACTCCTACCCAATAAGCACGCTATATTATTCATAATTCTGGCATCATGATTCTGTCTGTAGTGCGAAAGTTCACTCAACTTATCGAAACATTGGGTATACTGCTCATTATTAAAACAGTCTAGAGCTTCTTTCGCCAACTGTTGAGGATTTTGATTATTATATCGTAATTTATAACTTTGTACTAAATCTTTAAATTTTTTAACATCCATTGTTTATTATTATTAATTACTAGTTAATTTATCATTTGAATTATTAAATTTGGAAAATATATGAAGTTACGTTTATTATTATCAAATTTAAAAGTAATTTAATTAATTATTATTATTATGGGATTAATAGTTAAATTGAATTAATACTAGACTAATGAAAATTTGTCTAAATTGATTGATATTAATTTCCAACTATTGATTTATCATTTGATTTAATTTCAAAATTCTTCAATGTTATATCATTATATGATAAAATGATTAAGAATTTAGATCTTTAAATGATAGCAATATTTATAATTAGTACGATAACTAATTAATAACTCTCTCTATCACTTTTGTTTCTCCTAACCCCTTAGATATACTTTGGTCGATATTTATTTGACTTGACTATGATCCATCATAGTTTTTAGATCTGTGATTCAATGGAGTTCATATTCACATTATATATTCTATAATCCTTCGAATTTCAATTCATATTAGTTTTATTCATTCATTTTCACTATCTCACTTGAAATTGTTGTGAAACTATCACTTTGTCCCTGCATGATAGTTCGCAATTGTTGTGGATGAATCGACTTAACAGAATCAATTTTTAAGAATACCTAGGTTTCTTATATGAAATATTAGTTTTGGTTATTACAATTTATAAAATGCAAAAAATTTGATATAATAAAAAATATACCAGTTGATAAAACCTCCAATAGAATAACATTCTATGATTTTATTAAAATATTAAACAATGCATAATTTATTATTTCAATATTTTGATATAAGAAAACTTTTTACATTTAATATTATAATATTATTGTTTTAATTACCAATTATAATATATTTATATTTTAAATAATCAAAGATATGTTAGATAGTTTAGTAATTATGGGAAATTCTCAATTACCATAATAGTTGATTGAGATAATAGATTATACATTATATTTTTCAAGTTAATATTTTGATTTTGAAGTAATATGTGTAAAGAAAACTCTGATTGAAATTGAATTACTTAGTATAATCGCCTTTAATAATCTTCAACGAATAATGTTAATTATCATACCATAAATTTAGAATTTTAAAAATCAAAATTTTCTATTATTCTTATCTTAATATTTTTCAAATCTTAAAAAAAGTTTCAAATATTCTTGCTATTATCATATTGATTGATGATAATTTTCTAATAATACATTACTATTTTAATCATTTATAAATTAATAAATTTTAAAATACTGCAAAAATTTCAAAATGAAATATGTGAAATTAATATTATTTGGTGAAATTTTAAATATATGAAATCATAAATTAATCAACTTTGATAGTAGTTAAAAATCATTTAATAAGGCTTAATCTTAATATTTATTTAGACAAATATTTATTAATGAAAACCTTTATTAGTATTGGAAATTTAGTTCGCGATAAAGATATATACATCGGATATTTTATTTTCATAAACAAAGTATATTTTATTTTAAGTATCTTTCAAAAAGATAAATTCAGTTTTTCACTCTTGAATGTGATATATATTGGCTAGGACAATTGAAAATATCACTCTATATAAAATATATTTAGTATTTTTTAAAAAAATTAGTTTAATTCCATATTTATAACACCAATTCAGTATGTTTTATGATAAAATTGCAATATATTAACTGGTTAGCAAAATATTAAAAATAGATATATTTAATTTATTTAATGTAATTGCTTGATATTTCATATTTTCATTTATTAATTTCATTTTCATCAAGTATATTATGATCCTTCCAAAGATCTACAAAATGAGAGGAATAATGAACATAAATAGATTTACTTAGACGTAGGAGATAGTTGTTTGAAATTTTAGTTATTTTAATTGTTTCGATTGTTAATTGTATAAATAATATATAATTATCAATATAAAACATAAATTTTAGATGATTTTAGATATGTTAATCTAATATGATATTTCCAATAGTTGTTTTGCAGTCTTTATATTAATTGAATATTAGAATTAATTTTAATATAAATATTTTTATTTAATTACTACATTTTATTTCAATCAATCCACAATCTTGAATATAGTGATAAATATACATCAAGAAGTTAAATCAATGTAATTCTAATATTTGTATATACAATTTAATTATCTTATAATTATTATGATTATTAACTTGAATCTACTAATACGCTTATTATATAAAAAACAAATTTGAAGTTGATCTTGGAAAAAGGATTAAATGGAAATTATAAATCAACAAAATTCATTGTTTTTGAAATATACTTGTTAATACCATGAATATTATAATGGTAAATAATGATATATAATTCTTGATAATTTTAAACAGAACGTGAGTCAATTGATATTTTTTCATATTTAATATTTTTCAAGGTTAAAATAATGGCAAAGACTTATAAAAACAATAAAAGAATGTCAATGAGTTATTAATAAATATATCATATTATTAGATTGATATAATGTATAATAAGCAAATTGCATTGAAAAAAAATTAATGATATTAAATTAACAATTTATACTTAAGTCAAATCCTAAAAATTTGAATTTTTTAATTAATTAGAAAAATTTCAAATTATAGAATAATGATAATTTAAGAGAATAATATTTAAGTTATATTTATTTAAATTTAAGTCAATATTAAAGTTTGTATCTATATAGTCATAGTGATAACAAGACTAATATAATAAGAGAAAAACTTAATATCAAAATAATATGGTATAGAATATTATAATATAATATAGGAATATAAACAAAGTTTAATTAGGCTCTAGTAAATAATGAGTCATTAATATATTAGGTTTTAAATTTGATAATGGTAATATACTATAATATTAATAAAATATACCTTATAAAAATTATATAAAAAATAAAAAATTATAATAATTAAAAAGAAAAAAAATTTAATTTATTAAATAATTAGTTAAGCTTTAAAATTATAAATTAAAAATAAAATTTATAATTAATTAAATTATAAAAAATATATATATAAGAATTGAAAAAACTAGTTTTTTAATATTCCCTTAATAAATCTCTTAGAAAATATATATACTTTATATTTTCTAAATTGATATAATAAATTAAATTTTCTTAATTTTTTTTAAAATTCTTATATAAATTTTTTAATAAAATAAAATATTTATTTAATATTAAATTAAAGTTTATTCTTAATAAGTTTAAACTTAATTATATAATTAATATTGTATTCTTACTTATTATCTTAATTAATAACTAAATTTAACTTTAAAGTTTTAAATCAATTAAAAATAAATTAAAATCTATTAAAATTTTTAAAATTAGGTAACAATTTTGAATTTGTAAAAAGTAAGGTTAATATTTAAAATTAATTATAATTTTAAAATAATACTTTCTAAATTTATATTAATTAAATAAATCTTTTAAATAGTTTAATATGATATAATAGTAAATATTTTGAAGTTAGATTTAATTTAAATAAAATAAGTTAAAAAACAGATCATTCTAAATAAATAAATTGTTGAGGAAAAATAAATATAAATTGATTACAAGCTTAGGTAGCGATATATAATATTTACCAAAAGTATTGATAGTATGAAATATCATCATTAATATCTAGATTCTATAACCAAATCTTAATTTTTTTCCAAAAGCAAATCCTAATCCTTTACAAAAAAAGTTTAACATAAATAATAAACTATATAAGATTAAATATAACTTGATTAGAAGTAAGGGAAGAATAATATTATTTTCCTCACTTTTATTAGATATGGATTTTCCAAATAATCAATTCCACATTATAATTGTTTTTTTTTCGAAATTTTAAATAATGTTTATACTATTCTATTTAAAAATAGTTAATATGGTTTATTAATATAAAATAGATATTTTGTTTAAAAAATAATCTTTAAGCAAATTAGGTATTTATAGTTTATTAGATAATATGAAATTAGTAATTAAATGGTAATAAATTTAAAGGTGATTATTAGTAAAAAATAGTGTCTTTATATTAATTAATGATTAATATTTTAATTTGGATAGTTAAACTAATTTAATCTTAAAAGAGGAATAAATATGCATTTAATTACTATATAATTAATAATAATAAGTAAATGGATTAGTAAGGAAAATGTATTGCAACATAAATATATTAATTTTATATTAACGAAATTTTTTAAATGATTTTAAATATTGATATTCTAAAACTATGTTACTTTTATCAAAATTAATCTTAAAAAGGGAATTAATATATTTGATATTTTATAAGAATTTAATTATATTTAAAAATTATTTGATTTAAAACTTTAAAGCAATTATTAAATTAGGATATTTATTATAATTAATAAAATAAAGACATAAATTAATTAATTTATTGATAAATATATTTAATAAATATTACAATAAAAAAATATAAATATCTTGATTAGATTCATGATTATAAGTATAAGTTTTAATTATTTTCTTTTAGGTTTTGATAGTTTTTTTAATAAATTTATTATTTTGGTGATAATTGATAATAAATATAATTATATTAATTTTCAAATAAAAAAATAATAATTTTTAAATCAAAAATTAGTTATCTTAATTAGATATAATATCTTAAAGGATTTTAAAATAGGTAAAAATATTAGAAAATAATAAATATATAAAAAATTTAATTATTATATGAGATGATTACCAGATCTGTTAGATTACTTAAGCAAAGTAAATATACAAAGGAAGTTAAACCAAGAAAGACTTGTTAACAGACTAATTACCTTAAAATCCACCATTTTATAAAAGTTTGTATTCTCTAATTATTTATAGGAAAGTAAGTTTTATTATAATTTATTGGAATTTTTAAAAATGGATATAGATTTTATTAAAAGACTAGTTCTCTAAATTCTTATATATACTTTCATATAATTTAATTTATTATAAATTATATAATTAATTTATACTTTTATAGCTAATTTAATTATATAAATAGCATTGAATTATCTAATAAACTAGGTTCTTCTTTTTCCTGTTAATTTTTACTACATCTTATCTTTTTCATTATTTCTAAAATTAAGACTATATTCTGTCAATATTATAATATATTGGCACTACCTAGTATAAATCTTAATATATCAGTGACTCATCCCAATTTGAAGCTTAATTAAACTCTGTTTATATTTGTATATTACAATCATATTATAATACCATGTTTTGTGTCATATTATTTTTATATTAAATATTCCTCTATATTATATTGGTATTTACCATCATATTTATAAAAATAAATTATATATATAATTTAAAATTAAAAAAAAATAAAATAATTGTAAATAATTAATATATTCTTGAAAGGTTTTTAATATTTAATTTTAATTATCTTATTAGTATAATGGTAATAAAACAAATA
>JNEM01014095.1:0-17583 GCA_000697335.1 Conidiobolus incongruus B7586 | reverse complement strand
ATTTACTTGTATATTAATTAACTTTATAAAAAAAATAAATCAATTTATAATATTATTAAAATTACTAATGTTAACTAGTTTATTATAGTTAAAGTTATTAAAAATAACAATAAAAATATATTTAAACTTAAATTTAAATGTGTTAAAATTATAAATAAATATAATAAAAAGTATATTTATAGGTTAGTTAATATAAGTAAATATAATACTATTATAGAAATACAACAAGAATTATAAAACTATATAAGAATATTAGTTAACATTAATACTATTATATATATTTTATATTAGCATAAATACTATTTACATTTAAAAAAAACATCTTTAATTAAAAAAATCCTACTATAAAACTAAATAAAAGTTTAAATATTATTACTAATATTAAATTAAAACTAATTAAAGTTATTTAATTTAATGAAATAAAAATATACTTTAATAAATTTAATAAAAAAGTTAAATACTTTAAAAAAGATATAGAATTACTTTATAATTATTATATTAGTTTTACCTAAAAGTATAATAGTAAATTAAAAAAAACTATTAAATAATATAGGTTAAATAAATCTAATGTTATTTTTTAATAAGATAATATTTTTTGTTATATTACAACTTTTATTACCAAATAATTTAAAAATAATAAGATAATAGTTATAAAGTAACTTCTTTAATTTTTTAACTTTAACCTAATTAAACACTTTTAAGATTAATTAAAAAAAGTTATTAAAGTTTTCCCCTTAATAAAAAATTTAAATCAACTTTAAAAATATATTTAAGAAGTATAGAATAAAATTAACTTTTTTTAATATAAGAAGTTAGTTGATTTTATATCTTATAAACTTAAAGAAGTTAAAAAAGTTAAAGGTAAATATATTAAATTTTAATTTTTTTTATCACTAAAAACCTATAAATTTATAATTTACTTTAGGTAAAATTTAAGTATTTATATTTTAACCAATTAATAGCTAAATATCATCATATAATGATATATATTATTAATAAATATAATAGATTTTAATTATTTAATTTAAGTTTATTTTATTAAATATTAATTAAGTTATTAGTAAAAATATAAGTGTTTTTAATTTTATAACTTACTTTTGTAAGTTAATGTATAATTAATATTAGATTACTTTAATAATTTTTTAATATATTTTTTTATTTTATTAACAATTAAAAAAATAATAGTTAAAGTTAATATTTTAAATTTTAATAAGTTTTAAATAGTTTTTTTTATCTTTAAAGTAATTTATTTAATAATAAATAGTTAATTTAAATAATATTTTATTGTTAAAACTTATTTGTAAATTTTAAAATAATTTTAAAAGGTTTATAATTAAGTTTTATTAATTTTAAAATAAAGAACTTTAGATGATTATTATTTAATTTAAACATAATTAAATTAAACAACCAATTTTAAAAAGTTAATTTTTTAATCAAAAAAGTTATTATATATATAATATAGACCAATATAAATTTTTATTTATTTTATATATATTTGTTTATTTAAAACTAATAATATATTTAAAAAATCAAAAATTAAAAAATTCCCCATTACTTCAAATTTAAGATAATAATATCATATTTGGGGAAGTGTTTATTGATTCAAAACTAAGTATTTGTATATTCTAATTTTATTTATTATATCTTAACTTTGTAATTTTCAGAATGATATTTAAAATCCTGTATTATCTATTTATAGTTTGCTTAATCCACTTGTAAATAGTTTTAATATATCACTAGTTTACTTCACTAATATTAGATGATGATAATTGATTATATTGAATTTTAATATTAATCATTACTCAAAATAAATATTTATATTCTTTAATATCCTTATTGTTTCACACTGTTATTTAAATTTGAAAATAAATCTATTAATAATAAAGTTAATTCTAATTTATCATCATAACAACCATTTTTTGCTATTACAAAGGAATACTTTCAATCACTTTTTTATATAATTAATTGGCATATTAATATTCATTTAATTTTGATTGAAATATGACAAATTGAATATAAAAAGGATATAGTAAATAATTAAAAAATAGGCGATTTTATTTTATATTTTCAACAATAATGTAAAATAATTTCAATTAATACAAATTGAACAAATTTAAACAAAATCATGATTGGATAGATTATGCACACATTTAATATAATATTCTAATATTGTAAAAATATACTTGATAGGAAAAAAAATATAATTTGAAGAATTTTTATATTTAACCTCATAATAATAGCATAATAAATACCTTTAATATTCAGAAAGTATTTTCATAATCATTGTTTGATTTCTTTATATGAATTCTTATTATATTTTAAATGATAAATTAAAATTTGTAAATTTTGTAAACTGATTCGAATAGTTCTTAATGAGGTATTATAATATAACAAACAATATCTTATAACAAAGAAATGATTATATCATTATTTGATTGGAATATAATATTTTGGTTGTTTGATTTTTTTAAAAATAAGGTTTAAATTCAAAACTAAAAATTTTAATTTATTTACTATTAAAAACAACATATACACTTTGTTTACTGTGAAAAAATTGCCCTGTTAAATATATTCTTATACAATGTATAAAAAGTTATTAACAAGTTGTACTTTAGTAAATACCTTGGAATAGATTTATTTCGAAATTTTATAATTAATGCTGAAAAAAAGTATTGTTTAAACTTTAAAAAGTGACAAAATTCAATTAACGAAATGATGACGTTTCATTTGGATTAAATTAGATATACATGTGAGTGAATAATGTTTGAAATTATCAATATTAATATTAAATATCTTTAAGCATATTTATAATTGATAATAAATGTTTAAATTCAAAGATGTTTATAAGGTTATTTGAGAAGATTAGTTTTAAAATTTATAAAATTAATAAGTAACAGCTGTCTTAATAGCTTCAAAACATCTGTGCATGTCAGGAAGGTAGAACTTTTCGAATACTAAGGGGAAAGGAGTGTCATAGCCACACACTCTTTGGATGGGAGCTTCTAATCTTAAGAAGCACTCTTCTTGGATAGTGCTGGCAATTTCGGCAGCAAAGCCCATGGTCTTAGGAGCTTCATGAGCAACTACTAAACGACCAGTCTTATTGACACTATTGACAACTGTTTCAACATCCCAGGGGAAAATAGTACGAAGATCAATCAATTCACAGCTGAGACCAGGGAATTTTTCCTCGGCAAGTTGGATAGCATTTTCTAAGGCATAAATTTGACTTCCCCATCCTAAAACGGTGACATCTTTGCCTGACTTCAAGATTTCAGCTTTACCTAAGGGTAATTCGTAGTCTCCAACGGGAACATACTCGACAGCGGCACGGTACAAAATCTTGGGTTCAAAAAATAAAACAGGATTGCGGTCACGAATTGAAGCAAGAAGCAAACCTTTAGCTTGTATAGGACTTCTGGGGACGACTACCTTCAAACCAGAGGCATGAGGGAAGAAGGCTTCAGGACTTTGAGAGTGATAGTGACCACCATGGCCAACAGCACTGCAGGGAGAGCGGAATGTCAAGCCACCAACATCGAAGATACCACCAGAGCGGTAGCGATATTTAGCAGCTTCATTAACAATTTGATCGAAAGCAGGGAAGATATAGTCAGCAAATTGCATTTCAGCAATAGCAGTATGACCCATAGCAGCCATACCAATAGCGAAACCAGCAATACCTTGTTCAGTTAAAGGAGTGTTGAAAACTCTGTCTTTACCAAAAGTTTCAGCTAAACCCATGGTACAACGGAACACACCACCAAAGGCAACATCCTCACCAAAGATAACTAAATAATATGTTATATATATTGTAAACTAGGATCAATAATTTTATATTACCTGCTTTTTCATCTGTGGCCAATGCAATTGACATGGCATCATTTAAAGATTGAAATAAGTTGAGTTTTTTGGTTTCTCCTATAAATACCTTATTAGTGTCATGTAAATGTTATATACTTGTATTGAAGTACCGTGTTCAACGCCAGTACCAATCAACTCAGGATTTCTCAAAGCATCATCGTGATTCTTTTTGATAAATTGAGAGTGAGCAACACCTGGGTGAAAACCTTCAGCTGGAGGTGGGCTTTCAGCGAAAGCTAAAGGAGAGGCATGAAATTTCTATTCCAAACATTTTATCAGATATTATTGTTAACTTTTTAAAATAAAATGTATACCTTATTTAAAATAAGTCTTGATGTAAGTGTATTATTTTTTGAAATAATATTTAAAACAGATCTTTGATTTAAAAGTCTAATCATCTTGTATAGTATATGAGTTGATTATTAATAAAAAAATCAAATGATTGTTAATAAACGCTGATTTTCTCAATATATATAATTACTTTATTTCCATAATATATTGGATATTTAAGCCAGCTTCACACTAGTTTTCATATTATTTTAGTGACGAATTAAGTAATATTCAATCCTCAAAATCATACTCCATTTGATACATGAATATGATTGGGTAAATCAATTCATTAAGGTCATTGACTGCTTTATTTTGAAAAGAAACTGGATATACTCTTGTATCACATGATCTTTGAATTATACTATTTTTATTTTTCGAATTTCTGTTAATTAAATTTATCCAATCATTTTAATTATTATGGGATATTAATACTCTTATAACAATTATATATAGAAATTTGATCTATTTAAAAAAATATCATATATTATAAATTATACAAACTGATTTTATATAACCTGATATTATATTATAATACAAATGTGTAATATATATCTAAATTATCCAATTTAATTGATTATAATATGATGTTATAAAGGTAATTTGATTAGGTATTTTGATTGCAATATTAAAATATAAATTTGATTCAAAGTCAATATTAAATCTTAAAAAAAATAATATCAGTAATAATTATGATATTAATATAATTTGTCAAAAATATTATCCTTAGTGGGTCTTTAAAATATATTTTAACAATTATGATCAGAAATATTCACTAACTTTTTAATGTTTTTTATGTTCCAACTTAAAGTATAAATCATTCAATTTTATAATTTAATTAATTGGAAAAAATTCTAATTATGAAATTTATTAATGAAAATGTTAATATAAAATGACAGCTTACAATTTGCACAGTTTTTGCTATATATATTTTTATTTTTCAACAAAAAAAATCCTGAATATGACTTTATTTTTCAAATCAATCAAATGCCTGAAATTTCAACAAATATATTGCATATACTTGGTAAAAAGATATAATTAAATGATAAGAAATTTGGAATTAGTTTTTTAACTATAACCTGAAAATTTAAAAAAAATATTTTAATAAGCAAGTATACTTCTGTTGACAAATGTAAGAATAATAGCAATTTGAAACAGTAATTATAAAATAAAATACATTACCAACAGTTGCAATAACTATTTGATAACTGAAAATAAATCAACTAATATAATATATTTTAATTATAACAAATCAATTTAAATGTTATCTTGATTTCATGACAGTGTTATAATATATCCAATTTATTAATATATAATAGTTAAAAATTTGAATTTTTTGAATAAATTCTATGAAATATAAAATGAGTAATTAGATATATTGATAATATTGTCGTTTTTATGAATTCAACTGTTGAAATATTTAAAATATAGTAGGTCATTATACTTAGAGAGATATTACTGTTTTATTATGATAAATTCGTATATATTAACTAATTTGAATTTTCAATAATGTAGAAAAATTAGAAAGTTATTTTATATTTATTATTTAATTGATAAAATTTTAAATAACTATTGATAAATTAAAATCAACGAAATACTCTTTCACTTTTTTGCATTTATTATATGCTAATCTTTAATTAACAATATGATATGATTCTAAATAGTAATCATCATTTGGATCATTAATTCAATGTTTGAATCTTTTGCTTTTTTGAGATAAAGATATAAAGTACAATAAGTTTATTTATGATTATAGCTCGTATAATGATTCAAACCTACTCAATATTTTCATATTGCTGATTGATGACATTAATAGCATCTAAACTATCTTCCGGAAATGTATTAGTTTCTAATTCCAGCCTAAATGTTCTCCAGGCAATTTTGGCAGAATGTGATTGGACCAGCAATTTCTTAAGAGGATAAGGACTTTCGATCCTAGGTTGCTTCCTTAAATTGGTGCTTTCTTCTTCGTAAATTCCTAATGGGTCCTCAGGTATCCAAACGATCGGTTGGGGGGAGGCAATGCTTGGATGAGCAAAATAGTGCTCTAAAGATTGATCGTATAGACTATGGGACGAGTTCTGACTCTTTGGGGGTCCCAAAAAGCCTAGATCCCGTGAGTAGATATTCTTTTTAAACTCGCCAGATTCCCATTTATGAAGAGGTTTAGTTGATCTGAAGCTTTCAAGAGATCCAGGAAAATATAGTTCTTCATCGTCGATTTGAATTCGAATACTGGCGCTTTTAGCTTGGGAGAGTGAAGAATTATGGTGCGATTTAACAGAATAAAAATCAGTATCTGGCGATTTAGTGTGGAGTGGTTTTTCTTCTAGGATAGAGAATAATGATACGGTTTCCCTTTCATCATCCAAAGTTTCAACAGATAAGCCAATGTCCGTTGGTAAGTATTTGACATGATTAGAAAATATAAAACTCATCATATATTGACTGAGCATAGATAAAAACATTAACAGTAAATATAAAATAATAAATTCTACCTTTTTGATCGAAATAAATATCCCAATATATGTAATACATAATAAATATATGCCAGAGAATAGTTGATTCACTGCCTTTACAAAGAATAGTCCTCCAGATTGAGTGATTTCTGTATCGTAAACAAAAAGCATTTGATATTTGTATACAAAAAGGAAGATTCCAAAATATACAGTAATGAATAGAGTGCATATTGGCGCTATCGTACAATAAACTGCGCCTATTGCGAATACTATGGTTTGATCGGCCCATAACTGTCCCCATTCGGCCTCCTTCAGCTTCGACAGAGTGAGCTTTGTCCTAGGAGTTGAGGCAAATAAGTAGGTCATCAACTGTCTTAAAACTAAGTCCTTCGGAGAGAGAATTTCTTGAGCAGCTGCATTTAAAGCCTTCAATAATATATAGGTAATGAAAAATGTTGAATTTGGTGGAAGAATTGTAGCAAACAGATTGAAAATCTCAATACTGTTTTTGCTGATACGCTGAATTTGGTCCCGAATTGATGCAATACTACCAAAAACCGTGGACCCAATAATAAAAGTAATGACAGTAAACCAATAGTACTTGTGCATGACTGATAGTTCAACATCGCTTTTCCTTGGAACACCCTGGTATTTTGAAATCCTTGCAAAGATTATAGGGACTAATTTGTTCAATAATGATATCGCAATAACAGGTAAAATGGATTGCATGAATGCTAGAAACTTGATATTCAAATTTCCAATCCATTCAAACCCAGGTAAGGTCTGGAGTTTGCTCAAATTCGCGACTGCATTGACTATTCCGACAGGAAAAAACCAGAATGCTCCAATCAAAACTCCTAGTATCTCGCCAATTGCTCCGCGAACCAGCAATTCCAAAGGAGTGAGATTCAAGTTTTCCCATATCATGTCTTTCGGTTGAACATCTACATGCCTTGGATCCATATGCAAAAACCGATGGCTAACGACAGTTTGAGCTGCCATATGAGCTGCAATATAGTTGTTAAATATTATAAAAGCCGATTTCTGGGGTGGAAAAGTATCGTATTGCTTTCTCAAGTGATGAATTTCTGCATTCATTAAAGCCAACTGCTGTTGATAATAATCGATGGAGTCAACTCTCTTTCCCGATAGTCCTAAGAATCCGATCCGATGGTTGGGTCGTGTCACTTTTTTACCAGCTTTATTGCATGCTATAATATAACGAGTTTCAGCTAATTCTAGTTTATTGTGAATCTTATTTCTGCGTTTTATGAGCATATCTAGCTTTTTAGTTGATCTATTGATTGTAATATGAGTAATACCACCAGGATAAACCTCAAATATTTTCGTTAGTTGTTCTTTACTTTGTAATTTGGCTGGAATTGAACCAACAAATAGTGTTCTCGCATGAGGTTTGTTACAATAATGGGGATCAGTTAAATAGGAGTGTTTCCTTCTAATATACTCTCTCATTAGACGAATGCATACATAGATGGTGGCACCTATCGTAATATTTATATTAATATGTTGATATCTTAAATTATTAGCGATTTTTACTAATAAATATATAAGCCAATAAACAATGAGCCCAGTATCGATCGAAGGCGTCCATATTAATATTACTCGAAGTTAAAGAATCCAAACCATATAAATCGCTCCCTCCTGTGGCATTAAGCGGAGTTATAATAATATTTGATAATACAGAATAAATTCCGAACAAAATCATCATCCACCTTAAAAATTTGATGAACATATATCCATCCAAGCCTGACATATGCAATATATCTTCGTTATTTGCGAAAAAAGTAACTTTAATCCAAGCGAACATTCCATTATTCAGATCATATACTTTTCTATATCAATAAAAACCAAAATGTAATCAATATATATAAACATATATATATATAAATATATAAATATGTGTGTGTATGTATTTAATTACTTGAAATTAGATAGAGATAGTTTTGGCAAATATACTCCTTTGAAATACGTTCGAATAAATATAAAAATAATATATAATATAATACCCACCGCAAAATGAAAATAAAAACTAACTTCTAAATCATGTAATGATGTATTTCCTGTCATACCAGTTAATCCTTGGGAATGCACAGTATCATTGAAAAAATTAGGATTGTCAAAAATATCATCATCAAAATCAAATGTTGAGTCAGTGTCCATTTAAATTAATCAAATACTCGATTTTAAAATAATAATAATAATCAATAATAAAATCTTATTAAATATTAAGAATTTAGCGAAGATGTATGGCCAAATAGTTATATATATAATAATAATGATATTAAGAACAAAAATGATTATTTATAATTTTTACTGTTGATCTTCGCCAATTTCTTTCGGATTTTTTTGATAATTTTTTATTCCAAGTTATTTTTCAAATTGAAAAATGGAATATACTAAATCTAGATATATTTTGCTTGAATTTAGAGAATTTTCCTGTTTTCCAATACTTAGATAAACAATATACTAATGTATTTATTTTTATTCCTATAATAGTAAACAATTCTAGAAAAATTTCAATTCATCAAAATTATAATACTTGGCAATCATATCAGTAAAATCTTGTAATCGATTAAAATTACACTTTCCTAATATTTTGTAGTATCAATAGGATTTTGGATTGTAAAACTCTCAATTTCAATAATATATATTAGTTTTAATCAAAATTCTTAATTATTAAAATTTTGATTAGCTTATATCAATGAAATATAAATCAAATATTAAGAGATCTAAATACAATTTTAAAGCGATAATAATTATATGAATAATTATATTATATACTACTGTATAAATCAATATATTTAAATTTAAGCATTTAAGGAATTATTTCATTTAATGCCGAATTAGAGTATTTACATAAATCTCTTTTTGATTCATTACCATATTCAATTTCTTATTCTCAAAAGTGTCAATAATATATTATTAAACTCTGTATAAATTTACGAGTACTTCTTTTGTTAAATCATATTATACAAATATTAGTTTTTCAGACAAAAATTTATATAAATTTTATCATCTGATGAGTTATGAGATAATGATGTATAATTTATTCAATCAAAGCTACATTGAAGTATTCTCAAATGATCAAACATGAATTCGATTTTCACTGCTGAATAATGATATTATAAAAATTAAGTTGATTGTAATGTTAAATGAAGCCAATAGATATATATATATATATATATATATGAAATAAACATAAAATTATATTAAAAACAAAATTAAACAGATAATTTGATAATATAGAAATAGATGAATAATATCAATTAATAGTCTTTATGTCTTGAATATGGTAAACACAATTTAAAATTATATAATATGATCTTATATATTAAACAAATCTTAGATGAATTTAAAATTTAGTTTGATTGTAATTAAAACAAGAAGGATCCTATCAAGAAGGAAGCGATAGCAACTCCAATAATGATTTGAGCGTCTAATGGCTTATGAATAGTTTGAATTCCCATTTGAGAAGTACCACTTTGATTAGCAAATTTAGAAGAATTCTATAATAAAACTATAGGTCATTCGATCACAAATTAGTTAGATGAATATAATGTACCTTGAGTTCAGAATATTGAGCTTTCAAAGTTTCTAATTCGGCATTAAGTTGAATTATTGTAGCTTTAGCCTAGTTAAAAGATTAGCTAATTATATAAAGCTATAATGAATGTTATTACCTGCTCTAATTCATATTGAAGGTTAGTGGTATTGCTATTAGTAACATCGAATGATCTCATAGTAGAGCTGAAATCTGGCAAAGGAGCATGAGAGATGGAGGTTTCCCTAGCTGTTGAATATTGAGGAGGAGTGTTTTGAGGTGTGGCCAAACCAGTTTCGGTTTTAGACTCAGGGTCTAGGGAATTTTCAATGGCACTTCTTTGACTCTCCTTCTCGGCCTTTGATAAGAAGACAACGCGAAGTTTCTTTTCTTTGATTTGGTCAGCGCCGCCTTGCTCAATAGTACCCCACTAAAGAGTTTTGAATAAATAAAATTTATTGAAGAAAGATTGGACTTACAAGAGAAGAAATAGGTAAATCTTGCTTGTCAGCAGTAATCAAAGTAGTTTGAACCAAAAATTTATCTTTAGATTTGAAATCAGCAGGGGGTTCTTCTTTGAAAGGTTGAAGTAAAACTAAAAAATACATAAAAGGTAAGAAAAAATGAAGAGAAAAGAAATGAAGTATGCTTACTTGTTACTTCGACTTCTCCATTGGCTTCAACTTTACCAGCATTAGGACGTACGCAATATTGACGAGGAGAATTGGTTTTAACTTTGAAAGCAATAGGTTCCGAGTTACGATTTTTTATTTTTAAAATTTCTTGACTTTGAACAGTTAAAGGTCCTATATTTTAAAAATTAATTGTACATGAATAAATGAGAACAAATTAAGCTAAAAAAATCATTAAATTGAATAATGAAGAATCATAGATTTAGATGATAAATATGAGATTTAATAAATTAGACACTTACTTTCAAAGATTAAGTTATTAGAGGGCTCAAGGGTAACGGACATTTGGTTTTTGAAGGATAATTGATAAATATAAATAAAATTTAAATTGTATAAAAACTGTTCAAAAGTATGATTTAATCAAAAGATGATGAAATTTAAAAAATTTTATACTTGAATAAGATATATGATGTATTACAAATGCTCAGCTAAGTCACCAATTCGAGTTTTAGTAAATAGTGTGGAGCATTGTATTTATTCAAAATATTTTTTACAATAATTTTATTACAATTATGATTCATTTTCTGAGCAATCTTTTATTAATTGAGATTTTGATTAAATTATAAATATAGTAGTAAACATATATTATGATTGGACGAATTAAAACTTGGCAGACGAATAATTGGATGAATATAAGAGTGTTTTATTACTAAAAAATGTTTATAAAAATCTCCATCATTTTTAATTAATAAAAAATATATTATTTGATACAAATTTTATAATATTATCAAATGGAATGAAAGTAAATTAATGATTTACTGATTAACATTATATAAAGGATTTTAATATTATTACTATCATTATAATTGAAATACGAAAAGTTTATTCATTTTATGCAAATAGTTGTGTAAATGATTGAGAAAGATTATCATATTGTAATATACATAAAATATTTATTATCTCATAATATTCTGATGATTAAAATATAAAAATTTACTAATTAGAAAAATATGTGATTTATTCTTTGGTTTTAACTGAAAAAATGTTATTGCTTGAGGACAAATAAGTTGAAATTGTTTTACAATTATCAATAAATACAAATCATTTATTATTATATTATTGGCTGATGTTTGTCCCATTAAATATAACATTGTAATCTATTTAATAATTTGAATAATTGCATATTTTTTATTGTAATTGTTATTATATTGAACTAATATAAAAATATACTTTTATAGTGAATTTTTTATTAAAATTTAGAATATTATTATTTTAAAAAATATCATCAATATTGTCAATTGATTATATCATAAACGCTATTTCAATTTTATTGTTTGGCAAATTCGAATTTTCAATAATTAAAAAAAATAAATATTGGATTAAACAATAATTAATAAATAAACTACTGTCAAGATTAAATATGTTGATTAATATTGAGGTCTTATATACTATGGTATATTATATACAATAATATAAATTTATACAATTAAAATTGAAATACTTGAGAGTAATAAGGTTTCAAAAATAATTAAAATTTATTAGATCATATGATCTTGGAACACGGTAATAACATTGATATATTAAGCGAAATTATATTTTCATAATATTCGTCAGTTATAACACCAAATCGACAATATTAGTACTCTCATTTTAAGTAAGTAATAATAATTTTTGTTCAAAAGCCATTTATTGATATTAAATTAAAAAGTGAAAATATCATTAATTAAATTCATCAATTAATTTTTATATCCAAAAAAATTCAAGATCCCATATTTTTGAATATATGTAATCGAAATAAATTAGAGTGACTAGTGAAAAAATCAATATAAACTTTATAATGAGTCAAGCTATAGAAACAATTTTTTATAATTATAGACAATTCGTTGAGTTTGAAACTCATATAGGTTTTCAAAAATTAATTAATTTTCCCTTTGTTACAGGTTTTGGTTATTTAAAATACAAGCTAATTAATTTTGGTGGTAATAGCGTAATTGGTAGAACGGCAAAGTATACATCTGCATTCAATATTCAATAATATTTTGTAGCTAATACTATATTTTAGTTCACCAGTTGAGCAAAATTGTATCAGTTGGAGTGATGAAATATTTCAAACTGTAAAATTTCCAATAAGCGAATCTGGCCACCTAATGAGTTGTAAAATTGAAATTACTTTTAAATACTTATCAGAAGCAAGAGCTCAGGCGAGAACTATGGGAGTAGTTAATATTGATTTAGCAGAATTTGCTGGTGACAGGAGTATTACGGTTCGATTTTTATTAATGGACTCGAAAATTAATTCTACTTTACAAGTAATAGACAATTATCAGGTTTTTGTAATATTATTCAATTGATTTGTTTTTAGGTATTTATGAGTTTATATCAGATATCAGGAGACGTTATTTATAAACGGTATTATCATATCTACATGAATATATATAATTAACTAATTGATTTTCATAGACCTAAGAATAATATTAGTAAAGTAACTTCAAGCTTAGATACTTTATCAAATTCAAATGCAACACAAATTGAAACAAATAAAAAATACCACAGTCGAGAAGATTTACTGGTAGGTGAAAAATGTTATTGTTAAGGTTTATATCTAATATTATTTACTACGTATAGATGATTCAAAGTAAATTAATACAATTAACATCTAATTCAAAAGAAAAAGAATTAATTGATGTAGTGGATGATATATTGTATGATTAATTAAAATTTAATTATTTTTTTGATGACTAATTTTGATTTGATCACTTGATTTAATAAACCATAATTGTAAATTACACTTAAATGGATAAGTCAAGTATCATTTATTGAGCATTGTGACCCAAATCTCTTTATATTTGTAATCAAGATGAACGGTGGAAACTTAATTAACGCTAATCCTACTGTCTATCAAACCAAACAAGACATAGCCAGAACTCCTTTACCTGAAGATTTTGACGATTCTGTTATTGATAAATTTGATAAATTAGAAATATTTGGTATTACTTTATGGAATGATTTTTAATATTAATTATTAAATATTTTTGTTTAGACCTTATCCGCTCTATTAACGATCCTGAACACCCTTTGACCTTAGAACAACTCAATGTCACCCAATTAGACCACATTTATGTTGACGAAGTAAATAACACTGTTAAAGTTGATTTTACCCCAACTATTCCTCACTGCTCTATGGCTACTCTTATTGGGCTCTGTATCCGTGTTCGTTTATTGAGAAGCCTTCCTGAAAGATTCAAAGTTGATATTGCAGTTCGTGAAGGAACTCATCAATCTGAAGATGCAGGTATTTCAACTTTATGAATTCAATTTAATATTTTTATTGATTTGATTTTTTTATAGTTAATAAACAACTCAATGATAAGGAAAGAGTTGCAGCTGCTTTAGAGAATCAGCATTTATTAGAAGTAGTGAACCAATGCTTGGCCACAACGACTCCTAACTAAAATATTTATTCTTCCTTGAAAAGATTGTATTCTATATTATGTTTTATGTTTTAGTAATACCGCTTTTATGCTTTATCTATTGATCAAATAAATTCATCACCTCGCTTTACAGTCATTGAGATAATTAATTATTTATCTATTTTTCATATAACTCTGTTTCATTTCAAATATACGGATTTATTATTCAAATAAATGAAGAAAAATATTTAATTCTCTAGTTATGCATTCATAACTGGATTTAATAATGTTACAAATCAAAATGGAATTCAATAGATTTAATAGATTTTTTAATCTTCTCTTAAATAAACATAGTCTCTAGTACTGGCACCAAAGTTGATAATATCTTTATGCTTCAACTCCACATATCTTACTGGAGGAATGAGTGTACCATTCACTTTAGTTCCATTAGCCGATTCTAGATCAATTATATATGGCCTATGCAATCATTAATATTCAATACGTACAATATACAATAAATGAGTGAAATTACTTAATAACCATACGTAATCTTCCTTCTTTATCTTTTTCTGTTACTTTCCTGTATTGTAAGGCAGCATGCTGCTTAGAACATGATGCATGATCAATTGGAATATCTACGACCTTAAATATTAAATATCAAATGTTAAAATATAAAACACACAACGCAAATTGCAATAAAATATACCTTTCTATCTCTACCAATTAAATAAGCACTTTGACGATATAATGGTAACATATCTAAATAATACAGAATAATATATTAATTCATATTATAAATATTAAATAATGTCAATTATTTACCTATTTCTTTGTCTCCCTTAAACACATACCATCTCCACTTTTGATTAGGTTTAGCAGCATCTGAAGGTTCATTATATTTAACAACTACTCCGTTATAAGTATTAGTTTCAGCTGCCAATAGTCCAGATCGCTCAAAGTTTGGCTTGATTTCTATTTCGGGTTCCTCTTTCCGAGGGGATCTAGTGCGAGCTCTATCACTCTGATTAGGCCTATTTTGATTATCAGATCTGCTAGAATATCTTGGAGGTGATCTCGATCTTCTAGATCTGTTTGGAGATTGTGAACGATCTCTATAACGGTCATTAGAATATTTAGAATTATATCTACTTCTTCGTGGACTGTCTGGAGACATATTTGAAATTATTTGGATTTGTATTAACTGGCTCGTATATTTTGTTAGGACTCGGGTTTTATTTAGTTTCAATTTACTATATTTAAGGTAAAACATATTAATTATGGGATTCATAAATATTTATTATGAATTACATCGTATTCATATATAGGATTGCTAACTATTTGATGTTACTGGATGTGGAAATATATCAACATCTTTATATTAGATGATTAATAAAATATTTGATATTGTCTTCTAATTAAAATATAATCACACATTGATAATGAACAAATATTCTAATATTTATTCTCATTAGTATTATAATCAGTAATTAATTGTTATAAATGGATGAATAAGGTTAATATAAATATAGATACAGAAATCATGGTAATAAATGGAGTTACATTGATCATTGCATTGGAAGTAGATGCTGATTTGGATGAAGCTGAAGATGTACTAGATCCCTGGGAGGCTTTTTGAGTTTTTGATCTCGTAGCATGTGGTGTTTGGTTATTGTCAAAGTTGCAGACAGGTCCAAAATTTTGCGATTCTTCGCACATGTCATTCCATGATTCACATTCATCCAAAGTATTCAAATCATTACAAAGGCTTGAATAGACTGAGAGGTTATCAATGGGGAGGAATGGGTCATTGAGCTTCTTGGGAATTCCGGTACAATTTGCTAGCACAGGGGCATCAGTACATATTTTAACTATAAGATTGGACAATTCATTGGTAGAAGGCAATGATGGAAAGGGAGAAGCATTTCTGCATTGCTGATTTTTGCTATCTTTTCCATTAGCACACATATTATTTATGGTATTGCACATACTATCTGTAATTTTGTCAGATTTACAAATACTGTATAGAACAGAAAAACCGGAGCAATAGGGTCTTGTCACTTTGGATTGTTGGCACTTTTGCCAAAGACTGCATCCTGCATAAGTACTACTATTTGCACATATTGAAGTGAGAGATTTGGTAATATCATTGTCAGATATGACTAAATCATTGCATTCTGCTGCGGTGGCATTTTTGGAACAGGAATCTAAGCTACATAATTGCGATTGGAGAAAGAAGAGCAAACCTATTGGAGCATACGATATAAACAGCTTCATATTATTCAATTAATTAAGATAAGGAAATTAATTTGAAAATAGATGAATCCAAGTATTTATACTATGATTTTTGACTAAATTTCTTATATAAACAAATCTAATTTAGTCATTTGATTTAAAATTTATATTCAGTTTTTAAAAGATTGGTATATTACTTAAACTAGAATAAGTTTATATATTAAACCAATCAAATTTCACTTTTATATCATATTTGTGATTGAATTACTAAACAGCCAAGTTGTATTATGGTGCATTTTGTATTATGATATAATATTGAATAACAACCGGAAATATGCATTATATTTTATGAAATAAATTATTAGTTAAGTAAATACTTTATAGGATAATTGAATATGAATCAGGTCAAACTTTCAAAATCATCTACAAATTGTTGATAATTTAACTTAAAATTGTTAAGTGTGTAATAATATACTTATTGACATTAGTTTACATTTTAAACTACTAAAATGTAGTTATACAATGTAATTTGTTGAATGAATTATTATTTGATTTAAAAACAAATCATATCGTTACATATATATATAATCAGTTGATTTAAAAATATAAATGACAATATTATTTATTTATCAAAACTTTCTCAACAATAGGCATTCTAATGTTCAATCTTTAAATTGTTCATTATTGGTTTCAAATTTATTAGCAAATAATTTTCTTAATGTCTTAATAGTGAATAACCTATTTTAAATATATTTTTAACAGTTGATATAATAAAAATACTCAAGTTATAATATTTAGATTAATAAAAAACTTTCTATAAAAGTAGTATATATTACCACAGAATCAAAGAAATAGGAAATTTTTTAATTTCCAATTATTTAAATATATTATTAGATTCTAAAATAAATATACAAATTAAAAAAATATATAGTTTAAAACTATATATATACTAGCTTATAAAAGTGAGTCACAAAATTGAAATTACTTATATTTATATATATCTTAAATAATTCTTAAATAAATTTAAATTAAAATATATAATTTATTTATATTATTTGATTATAATTAATTATATTTGATTATATTTTATTAACTAT
>JNEM01014091.1:0-13331 GCA_000697335.1 Conidiobolus incongruus B7586 | reverse complement strand
TATGATAATTTATAAGATTATTATTAGAATTTTAATATTTTTTTTAATTTACCTCTTTAATTTTATTTATCAATCATATAAATATAAAATTATATTATTAATATAAGTTAATTAAATGAGTATTAAACATAATATTCATAATTCTATTTTTATTGAAATATACTGTTACTTCCTTATTGATATAATTATTTGTTATGTTATTTTAATCTATATTAACTAAATAAACTAAAAGAAATTACCATTATAAAGAAATAAATATATATATATTAAAATGTTTGGATTATTTAATTTATAAAATATTTTATAAAAGTATTGATATAAAAGTATAAATTAATATTTTATCGAATTAAAAATTTAGGATTTATAAATTAAAATTAAAATTTTTCTTTTTAATGTTAAAATTAATCCAATATATTATCAAGATTAAATTTTATAAGTTAAATTGTATAATTATAGTTTTGATATCTATTTTAAAATTAATATAATATATTTTTCATTTCATTAGTTTCTTAATTGTAATATCTAATTAATTTATTAGTAATATGTATTTTAATAAAGCATACATTATTCAATTCTTGGTTAAGTTAATAATTAAGATTAATTTAAATTCAATATGTAATTCTAAATTTTAAATCATAACAGTATATATCAAGATTAAAAAATCTGACATTTTTATTAGTCATACAATACTAAAATTAATTAAATATAGTCAATTTATTTTTTTGTTATTTTATTTGGAAAATGATCAAATTTAAGATATAAAAAATAATTAATAGTAACCAAATATTTCCAAATTAATATAGAAAAATGAAAAATATATTAAAGTTAAAATGTAGCATGCATTAATACCTTGTCATTCATTCAAAATCTACCTGGATACTGGTGTTAGTAAATGATTAATCCAGTACATAAATTAATGTTAAAATTCTTTATATTAATTTAATAAAATTCCGACAAAGTCATATTAAATTTTATTTTATTGAACTAATAAAATTAAATTCAGAATTGTATAAATTTTAATCTTTTTTTCATAAATTTTTGAAATTATATTCTTTAATAAAAAAATGATTTTTCTAGTGATATGATAGATTTTTAATTGATTTTAAATTTTAATAATTTATTAGAACTATATATATTAATTATTATACAATGATATTTTTTATTCATTCAATCTTATAAAAATTTGGAGGTTTTAAATTTAATAGTTTATATAATATAAAATTACATTAAAATTATTATAAATGAAATGAACTGATAATCAATATTGCATAAAATTGTTTATAAACTTAATTTAAATAGTACAAATGTCAAGACTAATATTTATCAAAGGAAGTTTCAAATTAATTACTCAAATTTAATAATTTTTAAATTGATATCATTATACTTAAATAATTTAGCCAAGAAAAATTCATTCAAAATTAAAGTTTGCTTAATATTATGATGATTCGGATAATTCGATAAAGAAGTATTGGATATTCTTTTTGACGGTTATATTTCTAACGTTTTTATAACACAAATTACACAAATTCTTAACCAGTTTAACGATGAATATCATACTTATTCCATAATTTATGAATTTATCATTTAACCATATAATTCTCTATTTTATCTTAATAATTTATTAAATTGAAAAATAAAAATTAAAGAGGACTTTCAATTTAGTTTACTTTAATATACTAATAATTTAAAAATATATTACCTCAATTTTCAACTATTTTGAATTATTGAGAGAATTTAGAGAGTATAGACTTAATAGAGATATGGATAAAACTTTGATAATATTGAGATTATTAGGAAAATAAGTTAGAAAAAAATTAATATCAATTTATGTAACACTAAATTTAATAAAATTTCTTTTTTTATGAAAAATTAAAATTTTCAAATATTTGATTTTAATATTCATTTATAAATTAAACAATTGTATTGGATAATCAATATTTGAATATAAAATAATCCTTGTCGGAAATTAAAATTAAAATTCCAAATTTATAAATAAATATGATTTCAATAATGCTCACAGATTGTTGGCATTAAATTTATTCCCGGTCTAGGCTTGGTAATCATAATGGATTTTAACATAATTTTAACAGTTTATGGTATAAATTGCTTTGACATCTTAAAAATTATATTACTTTAAATTATTTATTCCAATTAATATTACAAAACAATATAAATTACAATAATATAAAGTTAAAATTATACAACTTAGAAAATGTATAAACAATATAAACTTGGATTTAATTACAAATGTATTTCTGTATTATTTAATAATTAGCATGGTACTACAATTAAATTAATAAAATTGGAAAATAGTTAAATTGGAAAACTATATTTTTCCGACCGAGTAATATGCAGTATATATAATACAGGTATTCTCAACTATTTAAATAGTTTAAATATAATTATGTCATATTAAATTCTTTTTTATTAAATAATAAATATTTATAATAAAATCATATTTTAAAAATTATCCAAATATAATAATTTTTATAATGATATAATAATTTAAGAGTTAAATCTTAATTTAATATTTACAATATAATCCTAGAAAAGTTTTTTAAAGAAAAATTTTTTTTTATAAAAAAATAACATTTATATTTTCAATTAAGTTCAAAAATATAATTAGTATAAATTAATATATTTTATATTATAATTGATAATTATAAAACTACTTAATAAGTAAATAAATCAATATTTATAATACTATGAAAATACTCAATATGTTCAATATCTAATATTATAATATAAATTTTATAATATTTTAATTTTTAAAGTATTCTATTAATTAACATATAATTTTTTTAAATCCAAATTATTATATATTAAATTATTATTAAAATTATTTAATATAAGTAAATAAAATTAGTTTATTTATAGTAAAATGAATAGTTACAGATTTAAAATATAAAAAAAATTTTTTAAATAATAATATAAAAATTTATTTATAATAAATAATAATTATTAAATAAAATTAATTATATTTTACTTAATAATTATTTTGGCGTTTATTAATTTATTTTCTTTTTAAAAATAATAATAATAATAATATTAATAATAATAATTTTTTAAAATAATTTTCTCAAATAATATAATAGATAATTAAAAAAGTAATACAAATCAAAATATAATGAGAAATTATATATTCTATAATAATATTATTAGTATTATAAATTGAATTAAAAACCAGTCCATATAATAACTAGTCATAGCATTAATATTATATAGTATATTTTCCACTATTATTTAACAATTTGTAAATAGTTTTTAGCTAATTAAAAGCATATTAATACATATGTTAATACTAATACAAAATTATAGATATTATATAATTATCAAGTTATGCTCATTCCTATTATAAATAAAGAATTCTTGTTTTATTAAAAAAATTAATAAAAATAGTTAAATAAATTATCAATTAATTTTCAAAGTTTTAATGGGCATTGATTTTATATAGTGCTTTAGTTTTAAGTTAATTATTCATGGTATGATCAGTGTAACCTTTGAGATACTATAGACGGAAATTACTAAAACCGATTTTAAGTATTAACTTTTTTTTAATTTTATTTTGACAAAAAAAAAAGAAAATAATAAAATAATTTTTATAAAAGAAAAATTTCCGCAAAATTAAACTATTAAGTACGGAAATTAATTAACTAAATAAATTTTAATTAATCAATTGATTGATAATTAATTCGTCAATTTTTTAAGTTCTTAAAACAACTACGGAGTACTTTAGCATAATAGTAACCTTGATCAAACTACGAATATGGAATTAATTTTAAATACTGATGATATCATAAAATTTCAATATTAATTAGTGTTGATGAATTATGAGGCTTGAATCGGAAGGATATTAAAGCAAACTTAAACTATCAGCTATGGATTGGATGATTATTTATTAGAATTTGAAACGATTAAAGATTGTTTGTATTAGGAAATTGGATGGATATAGGTGCAAGTATGATCGTGTTACTATTACTTATGGTGGGACGGAGATGTTAATTTGATATTGCATTGAATGGGAGTGGGAAGTTAGAAGAAGGTGAAAAATTTGAAGAAAACACAATCCAGTTGCAAAATAAAATAAAAGCCGAAAAAAAATAGCAATTCTAAAAATAAATATCTATCAAAATAGTAGCTAAGACATGGAAGAGCTTGGCCGCTTCATTCCCAGATTCAATCCCGACCCTGGCTTCGCTTGATTATTGATCCTCCTAGCAGAAGGAAAGGAGTTGTATTTAGAGTACATTGCATGAAGCTGGTCAAAAAACTCACAAACGTGCTTATCTTTAGTTTGAATCGAGTGAGGGTGCCTAGAGTCTTCTCTGTATTTATCCGTTAAGAATCTCCATCGATTTTTGCATTGCTTCCAATCTCGTCTAATTCCTTTGTTTACTAAATTGTTTGAGATTTCTGCCCAAAGATCTTTATTCCGTGTGCATCCTTTAAATCCATAAAAAAGCTTATCATATTCTGCAATTAGTGCCAGACTCTCGTTTGTATCCCAGTGTGAGTTAGTGAAAGGAGGTGAATTGGGGGCTGCTGAAGGGATAAAAGTCATGGGAGCGTGATCCTGGCTGTCACTTCTATGATGGGGATAAAGAGGCTGCGTTATGGGTGAAGTGAGTTTTGAGGATTTTTCCTCTTGTCTGGAAATAAATTTGAGTATTAAAAGCTTTTCCTCTCTTAATTGAAAGATCCTTTTTCTTAAGTAGGATCGATCTATTCTTAGATCATCTAATTTAATCGTTTCTCTCTCTGTAATCGTTTGATGATCCTCTTTGGCTTCCAGTATCCTTATTCTGTTGCACAGTTCATCTACCTCGTTCTCAAGTTTATCAATACTAACTTTTAGATTATTTAACTCAATATGTAGGCCACTGAGGCTGTCATACATGTTAATTAAAAGTGATTTGATTTCTATAATGGCTGGTAACTGTTGGGGAAGAAATGGGAATGAAGAGGGTTCAGGGATTTGGAGTTTATTTACATTTATATCAAAATCCAATGTTAAGGTTGTTGAAGGTTCAAATTATCAGCTGAATAAAGATTCTCTATTGTGGGATTAGTGAATAATTCCATATTAATCAGTTGCAATCATTAAAAAATAAATATGTTTCAATTTATGCCTTGAAAAATTAAGCTTTGATTAAATAGTTTGAATCATATATTAGGAGTGCTAATTTATTATAGGTTATTTTATGATTTTAATACTCTTTTAATAGTAAATATAATATATATTCTTTGATTTTATTGAATTTAAAATTTAAATTAATATACATATAAATTTCATATCAATTATAATATTAATTATCAGAATAAAATTAACCAAAAAGAGTTTGAAATGGAGTTAATTTAAAATATATATATATATATATATATATATATATATACTTTGAACAAAATATAATATTATATTGTTTAGAGTTAAGAAGAATATTATATTATCATATCTTGGAATTAATAATTGTTTTTCAATAAAATACAATATATATAAACCATATCTGTAATTATTAAATATAAAGAAGTTGTATAATATAAATTTATATTAAAACTGAATAATAACCTCAAATTTGCGATTTTTACTTATTAATAAGTATATTAATTTTCATCTTAAATAATACTAAAATTGAGGTAGCCATTATATGCACCATCATGTTTTTCTATTAAATAGTATATATATACCCCAATTAGGCGAAAAACATTTACTTTTTAAGATGAATATTTTATTAAAATGCATTTAACAAATACTGAAATCATTTGGGAGAATTTGATAATGAGAAAATATAATTTCATCTTTATTAAGTATTAATTTTATTCAATTTCTCATGTTTATCTAATACACAATTAAAAATATATTATTAATCTTTGATAATTAACAATAAAGTTTAGAATAATATACTTATATTAAATACTGTTAATTATAATAATATTTATCATAATATTATTGTTGAATAAATATTTTGTAAAATTTAATAATTTGTACAACGTCCGCCATTTATGTTTGAAAATTTCCATAATATAATTTCCTATTCAGGAAAAAGATTGATATAATTGAAATTGATTTGAATTTGTAAACTGGTATCTTAAGTCCCATCAAAGAGTTTTGAATGGATTAATTTTATAATTGTTTTTAATTGGTAAAAGTTGCGATAGTAGGTTTTGCCGAGTTTCTTTTTTGTATTATGAAATACTGTTATATATATATGTGTATTAATGAAGTTGTATATTTATTATTTTTATTTTTGACATTATAAATTAAAAGATGTTTTTCTAAAGTTATATTTTATTCACTAAATATTATAAACCTATTGTTGGTTAAATAATAGATAAAAAATTAGTTTAAATCTAGTAAATATTAAAATAAAAATCCACAATATTTTGACACAAGGATATTTTTAAAGAACTGCACTTGTCCAAGATGGTATATATTTTAACAATTCAAATATTATATCAAAGTAATGATTGTTTAAAATAATTCTCTGTTAAAACTCTGCTCAATTGTATTTTAAATTTAATGAATTTATCTTTGTCTAAATATTATTTTCCTGAATGCAGTAAGTTCTATGCTTATATAAACCTAAGCTATCCCATATTATTTCCTAATGAATAAGCAATAATAATCTCAATCTAATATAATAGCCATCACGAATCTATTTATATTAATATATTTTAGGCTAATTTATTAATATGAAAAATATATCTTAGTTTTTATTCCAAAAAGGATTTAAATTTAATCAAAATTAAAATAAACATTGCTTTTTTATCCATTAAAAAATTATATATATATATACTTTGAGATGACGAAGTTAATATTGAAGTAGATGAGATTACTGATTAATAATAATGTAATCATTGAATCAAGAGTAAGATATAATGACCTTAACCTTTCTAACCCCTTGGTCTTCACAACTAATTAAACTTGTCCAAACTTGATCAAATTTGCTTACCTTCGTTCAATACCTGTATGGAATCCAGACCTCAAGGTTGTTAGCCTCAGCACCAACAATAGAAGACTGGCTCGATTGACTGTTAGATAAACAAGGAGTATGTTTCTAACAAGATTGATAACTCAATTCATCTCTATATAATATTGAGGATACCTAAAAGTTTTGCTTGTTATAGTTTATATTTGCAAATATTCATTTACCACATATTTTCCTCATATGATACTTGTCACATTTGATTGCCTTTTATCAAAGGCCTTACTTTGTTAAGTAAGATTTTTTAAGTTTTTAATGAGACTATTTTGAAATTAAATTTATATTTTACTCCTAATATATTAATTGTCTCTTTTCACTATCTTTGGAGCCTTAAAACCAATACGTAAAACAATATGAAATTGTTCAATAATTTTGTTAAAGCTCTTATATATTATATTTTTCAGACTTTTAATCTCTTTTTATAATATTGCTTTGCTTATTTTGTTTTCTATGGCAAACTTCCTTTTATTTGCTTTATAACTTAGTGTAAGTATATAAAAAAGATAAATTCTCCCATAATTTAATTGTTCATATTTTAAATAAATTTAAGGAAATAAATTATTATAAAATCTATATATTAGGATCAATATCTAGAGTTCTTTTTTTAATTCATTATTAATTTTAAACTTAGTTAAAATTTTGATATTATAATTATATTTAATCATTATATAGATTTAAACTATAAACAAATTATATAAACATTAATAATAATTATTTAACTTTAAATGCAAATTTTTTATTGTTATTATCATTAAAATAATTATGTTATTTAAAAGTATTTTACAAAAACAATATTATAAACATAAAATAAATATTAATTAAAAATGATTAAACTATATTAAAGCACATAATACTGAATAAAAGAATATAATATATTAAAAAATAAAAACTAAATCAAGTTTAAATAATTTATCATTTAATTCAATATAACTATATGATAAAATATAATATTTGAAAATTTCGAAGAATATTGGTATTCCAAGTGATAATTTATCTAAACATTAATTAAATATTGATTTGTATAATTAAAGTCAGATAAAATTTTATGTATAGTAAAAGTCATCATTATTTTAAAGGTTATTAAGCAATTTTAAATCAATTTTTCTAACTTAATTATATATTTAAATGAAAGTGTTTTAATATAATAATATATGAAAAAGTTCAAATATAGAATCTACAGCTTATATACTTAGTTAAAGTTGAATTTCATATTATATATTAATATTTTAAATGAAATTAGTTATATATTAAGTAGTGAAAAAATGATCGAATTATTTTATCTTTAATTATCCAAGTTTGAAAAGTTAGTAAATTTAAAATAATATTAAAAAAGAATTATATGTAAAGTTAAATATAAAGAATAATTAAATATCAAACTAGGATATATAGTATTTATAATTTTATAATATAATTTCTTATTATTCTAATCAAAATAAAGTTTGATTTCAAATTATATATATAATTTTTATTTTTATTATATTGAAATAAATGATTCAGTATTATAAAGAATTAATAAATATTAATTTATAAATAATTACATTTCTTAAGTATATTTTTGATTTTTTTATAAAAAATATATTATATTTGATTTTTTAAGAGTTTAATTTGAATCCTAATTAAAGCTAAAAAAACAAATTAATTTTATTTTTTTTCAAATATTATAAAAATGATTTATTTAAATATTATGAAATTTCTAAATTGAATTAATATTTAATTAATACAAGCTTAATTTGTATTATTTTATGATTAATAAATATCCATAATATTAAACTATAACTTTTTAATTTCAATTTTTTAATATCTTACCAATATCAAAATCTTATTTCAATTCTTATTTCATAATAATATGTCCAGACACTCTTGAAATAGAATACAAAATTTGAATAGGTTATATAGATATTATATATAACATCCACATAAAATGATATTCATATAAAGTTAAAATGAATAAATATAAAATGAATTCAATTCATTTTCAAATAATTTATTACTAAATAATTTTTAAAATATCAATTGATAGTAAATCACTATCAAAATAATTAAGCCTTGTTTATTGATTAAAATTAATAATTTAGGTTTTTAGCTTCTCAAAGTATGTTTTAAATTAGTTATGGATCCTGGTCTTTTTCGGTAATACAGCGAGAGATCTTATCTTGTCCTTATTATGAGTGCAATTTAATTATGCAAATTGAACTATTTAATTTGAATGAGAATAATGTACAAAATCAATAAATTTAATACATCTATATATAAAATTAATTATTCATGTTTCAAAATAAATAACATGTTTTAAGATATGATAATCAAAATTAATATATTAAGCTGTTTGTTAAATATTATTAATGTATCATTATTTAAATTTTTTAATTACAAATAATAATAAAATTTAAACTATAAACATTTCACCCAATATTAATTATTCGCATATAATTAGTTCCATAAGTTTCGAATAGAAATTAATATTTGAGGTTAAAATTTTCAAAATTTTTAATGTTAATACTTATCAAGAATAATATTAAATTTATTATAATTGAAAAAAGTAAAAATTATTTAATTATATTAATTTATGTTATTTTTCAACTTAGGTGACTCATATTAATTATATGAGTTTTTAAAAAAATCAATAGATTATCAAATTAGTTCAAAACAAATGTAATCTTGGCAATATCAGTATTTCAATTCATTTTGCAAGTTTGAATTCAAATCAAATCCAAATTCTTATACTCCAAGAAATATTGTAAAGGATATAGCTAGGTTAATATCAAAGCGAATTTGATTATATTGGCTTAGAATAAACCAAATATTAATATAATTATTAAGAATGAATTATATTATAAATTCTCAACTTTTCAAGTTATACAAAATACCAAAGATTTATTATAGTGTAAAATTTGAGTTAAAAAATAATTTCAAATTTGACAAATTATTATCAACCACTAATAAATTTGTATCATCACAAAAATTTCATTACTTTATTTGGATAAAATGTGAATAACAATATAGATGACTTTTTGATAATAATAACATATTATTATTATTTATACATTATCTTCAGTAATATCAAGGAAATTATTATGGAATGCAATACTAAAACCATTTTATAATATAAATTTTTTTTTAATTTCAATATGTCTTTTAGGAATGTATCATGTCCTTTTAATGATTACTTCCAAATCTAATGTCAAGAATTGTAAACCATTGAAGACTTCTAAAAATCATAGTCAAAATACAAGAATTTTAAATGATATAAATGTGGTAAGGTTATAAAGCTATTAAATAATATATATATAAGTTTAAATTAATTTATTTATGACTGTTTCCTATAAGTACTCTCTTTATTGTTTGATAATTAATTTGAACAAAATTATTTCGCACACTTAATAATAGTTATATAATTTGAAACATTCAAATATAAAATCATGTAAACAATCAATAATCTGTTCAAATAAATATTATTTAACACTGTTATTATAGGATATACTTATAATTTAGTATATATGCTTATATATATAAATATATTAACAAAAACCAAATACTATGACTTATAAATATTTTTTTAATCAGCAGCTATATTACTTTTAAATTTGATTCCATATTATTTTCTTGAATTTATAATATCTTGCACAATAAGAATTTGGAATTTCTTAACTTGAACATCTAATAATATAAAAATTTCATTAAAATGATTTAACTAACAAGTTTTACAGTTCAACAACCATATTTGTTAAATATTAGGATACAAAAACTAATATTTCGAATTTTTTTTATTAATAATATTATTATCACTTTAGTGTAATATATATATATATATATATAATTATTAAAATATTACAACTTTATCTAATGAAGTTTGACTATTTAATTGTTAGATTTCAATATATTATTTCAATAGAATATAGCCTAATCAATATATTCTGGAATATATATATTACTAGTCAAATTTATATCATATCTTTATATCATTAAATATTTTCTAAATGTAATCAGTTTAGTAATAGAATGTATTAATAATTTAACAAAGAGAACTAAAATATGTCGCCAAAGTAAGTGTTTCAAATATTAATTGTTAGCCTTTAGATATTACTTTTATTTCCGTTTTTTTCTAACATCATTGGTAAATCACCTATTCTTTAATTTCCCTTAATATAGAATTGTATAGTTTTTTGCTTTATTTTGCATAATATGTTTATTTTGAATGTATACCAAGCTATTTTATTCAAACTTACCCAATTGATTATTATTAATTAGATTATTTCAATTATTGAAAATTTTACTACACATTAAAGTTGCATTCTAAATTTGATAGACATTATTCACAAAAGGTAATTTTATATTATCAATTATTTTGAGAAAATTAACTAAAATTTAAATAAAATTATTTTTTAATAATTTGGAAATTATTAAAATTAATAAAAATAACATGGCGAGTTTTAAATCCTCTAATTAGAAATATTTCAAAAAAATTAATTGAGAATAATTAAATTCGGTCGGAATTATGTAACTTTTTCTTTTGGAAAGTTTCACCTCCATCACTTTGCTTTAAGGTTCAATTATAATTAATTAATTTGTATTTTTTAATCGATTAGAATGCCAATAATCTTTCATTTAATATAATAAAAACTTTACAGCAATTTTTCATAATTATGATTTTAATCTCCATTTTTATAAATTTCAAACTTTTCCTAACCAAAAACAATTCAAAACTACTGTAGTTAACAAAGAAATAATATTTTATTATTTATTTTTTTTTAAAAAACTATAGGTATATAATATATTAATTTTGTATTATTATGATTATCAATCTATTTGTAACTAACTTTTGAAATACATAATTCAATAGCATACAAAAATCATAGATATCTATATAATTAGATTTTCAACCATTTTACTTATATTGAAATTAATTAAATCTTATTTGAACCTGTCAAATTCAAATTAAATTTATATTAAATTAAAATTTACATTTATAAAATAATATTTATTTATAAATATTATAAATATTATAAAACTTAGCTTGTTTATTATAATAATTATATTTCAGAATTAGGTAATATAAAATCTTGAAAATAGTTATAAAAGTTATTAAAGATATGCCATATTAGTTTATTAAAATAATATTATACCAAAGGTATATAGTAAAGTACTAACTTGTATAGTTGAATAAAATCTAATCCTATTACTATATACATTAGGATTAATAGTAATTAGAGTAATTGAACGTAGCTATGATTCTTTATATTTACTTCCTATTATTGATAATTCAATCATAAGAGATTATATTTTCAATTTTTTGTATATTTAATCAATGGCTAAATTTTATATAAAATATTTACTACTATATAATAGAAAGTAAATTTGTAAATTATTTAGATTTCAAGAATAAATATAATTTCTATTTGAAATTTCACTATTTTTCTGACTATGATGAATCACTATTGATTCCCTGAAATTTAAGATATTTTAATCAAATGATATTAATTTATATACTATCTACTCTCATTTACTCTTTTTAATTATTAAATAAATTTATTTTGTTATTTTATTTATTTTATTTAAATTATTAAGTTTTAAACATTCTTTATACCTTTGTGTTATATTATAATTGCTATTATTGTTTTATATAATTAGCATAATAATATAATTTAAACACTTCTCTATATTATTAATAATTGTATTTTATTGATTTATATTTTTAAACTAAGAAATTAATTAATTCCAATTAATTATAAAGCCTAAATTATAATATCCTTTGTATTACTTTAAAAATTAAGAAATTTTTTGTATAACGAATGAATGTAAATTTATTTGAATTACAAATTATTTTTATTAATGAAACATATAAAATTTCTCTTAATTTAAAATAATTTTACTTAAAGGGCCGAATAAGCTTAAAATACTATCGTTACAATTTAAATTAATAATTTAAAAACTTTTAACCTGTATTAAGCATTTATAATATTTTTAACTATCAATATAAACTTTATTTATAATATTCAAAAAATTACTTTTATTTATTCTTATAAAAATATTCAAAAAGAATAATATTTTATAAACTATCTTAATTTTGAATAAAATTGCTTTTACTAGGTCATTAATTTATAATATACCTATTTGTAATAAATAAGCTTGAACATGACTTATAATTTTTAATCTTAATCCTCAAATTTGTTATGTAATAATAATCAAACGAATTACTTAATGATTAATATTTTATATTATATAATGCCTTTAAATTAAAACCTATATTTTCTAATTAGTTTATGCCATATTATTATTATTAAAGATTTTAATACTGATATGTTCAATATAACAAATGAATAGATATTAAACTATAATATGATAATATTA
>JNEM01014077.1:0-10037 GCA_000697335.1 Conidiobolus incongruus B7586 | reverse complement strand
TATATATATATATATTTAATTATGTGAAATAATCAAATAAAATAATTGATAAAGTTTATTAACAAATAAATCTTTATTAAATATAGTACAATAAATAATAATAAAAATGGTAATTGAAGATTCCCTTAACATTATAAATTTAATAAAGGTATAATTTTAATATTAAAATTAAAAGCATTTATTAATAAATGATTTATAATATTAACAATAAATTATTAATTTAATAATCTCATTTATAATTTATAATTGATAATTCTTTGCCATATATCTCGCCAATTGCCAAAACTTAATAAGAATTAATAAAAAACCTAATTTAATATTTCATAAACTAATTCGATTTATTTGGAAGGATTTTACTTTTATAAGCATATTTTTTAATTATTTTAAGTAATGATAAACCTATGAGTTAAAATCCAATAATTATAATAGATATGGCAACTTATTAAAATTTTATATAAAATTTTCTCAATGGCTCAGGATTTGATTATATCCCAAATATTATACAAAGTAATAGGTATTTTTGATCAATATTCAAAACATTGATTAGTAAATAATGAATTTAATGATTACAAATTTCTTTTATTAATTTTTATTACTTTATGATTTAAATAAATCAGCCACATTATATTATGATATATTATAATAACTAATATTCACTTATAGATATAATTTTATATATAATAATATTTTTAAATATAATTATTTTATATAGCTAAATTCTTTATTATATTTTTAACTAAATATTTATTTAAAAGAATTTTATTACTCTGTATTTTAAATAATTAGAATTCTTTTGCAATTGAAAATAAATAATTATTTTAATATAAAATAAATAAAAATAATAATTATAATATAAATTTAAAAGTTTCTTTTTTTATTAATAACTTTTTGCTATATTTTCAATAAACTTCTAATATCTAAAAAATAATTTTTTTTATTAAAGTCTAAAATTTAATATTATATTAACTAATTAATTCTTTTTATGAAAATTTTCTTTTTTATTTATTATTTTTTTAATTACTTAGAGCAATCATAATTTTATAAGCTATAATTAAAAGAATATACTAGATATGGTAGTTTTTTCCAGTTATTTTTAATTAAAAAATTTTTTATAACTTTAAATTTATATATTTAATAATTATCATATAAAATAATAGGTTTTCTTAAATTATATTAAAATTATTAATTAGAAATAATTTTATTTAAAAAAGCAATATAAAGTTTATTATTAGTTGATTTTCCTTTAAGAAATAAATAAGAATATCATATATAGTTATAATTTACCATAATAATTAATATTTATTTATTAATAAAATATTTATTCAAAAAGATATATAAAAGAAGTTAATTTAACTTAATCTAGCATTATAATTTGTGTTTTAATTAAAATTATATATAAGAACTTAAAATTCATTAATAATAATTATCTATTATAAATCTTTAATTTCTAATAATATTATAATATATTTTATTTAACAATAGCTACTTTAATTTTTTTAATCAAATTATAATATATTTATTTTATATTTTAATTTATTAATTTGAATTTAAACTTTAATATATATAAAATAATTATGAGACTAATATTAAAATATTGAGATAATTTTTTAACTGAAATAAAGGATTTTTTTTAATATATCTTTTCATTTTATTAATATTCAAAAAAAAATAATAATTGAAGTTAATTTTATAAATTTTAACAAATTTTAAGTAGTTTTTCTCTTAATTTTAAAATAATATACTTAATAATAAATAGTTAATTCAGATAATGTTTTATTACCAAAAGCTATTTGTAAATTTCTAATAACTTTAAAGAGTTTATATTTAAGTTTTATTAATACTAAATAAAAATATTTTGATCATTATTATTTAGTTTAAATATAATTAAATTAAACAATCAATTTTAAAAAATTATTTTTTTAATCAAAAAAATCATTATATATATATATATTTCTTTTTATAAAACTAATAATATGTTTGAAATATTAGGAATTAAAAAATTTCCCATTTTTTTTTAATTTTTATTTTTTATTGAAATCTTAAAAAAAAGGAATTGGCTATACCTTAGCATAATTTAACTATAATATTATCCAAAATCAAGGTTTTTATTTTATTTAATCTTATTCATATATCATAAGTTTTTTGTATAACTATTTTTTTGAAAAAATATAATTTTGGTTTTATCCCAAATAATGTTTATTATTTTTTCTATTATTAGTATAGAAATTAAAAAATAGGAAATTTTTTAATTTCTGATCTTTCAAACATATTATATACTTTAAAAGATTATATATATATATATATATATAATATAAGAAAATAAATATTCTCAAACTATATATATATTCAATTTTAATTATTTTTTTATTAAAATATTTTGATTTTAAAATTTATATTTAAATTTAATTATATTTAAACTAGATTGTGATTATCAAAAGGCTTTTATTTTTGTATCTTTAAAACTTAACCATAAACCTTCTAAAAACATTTAAACTTGTAAATAACTTATGAAGATAGTGTTTTATTTAAAACTACCATATATTGCTAGATTTGTGATTTTAAAGCTAGAAGGGACATTATTTCAAATTTATTAAAATTTAAAAGATTAATTTCTATTATTACTTTTTTACTTAATAATAGAGTAAAAAAATATATTAAGAAATATCTTTTTATTTCTGTTAGAGAATTATTAAAGCAATTTAATATTAATTATATAAGCATATTATATTTACTTAAGTTTAAACTTAGATTAATTAATAAAAATATAAAATAGATACCTTATAATTTAACAAAAACCTAAAAGAAAATTAGAGTATCTATAGCTAAATTAAACTTATTAAAGTATAACTAAAAACAAAGGTTTTTATAACAAATACTTATAATTAATGAATCTTAAATTTTTTTATATAATCTTTTGATTAAAAATAAAACAAAATATTAGGTTAAGTTAAATCAATTTTTTTTACAAATTCCAATAAATAAACATTTTAAATATAAACAAATATTAATTGTTATAATATACTAACCTACAAAAGTAAGTTATAAAATCAAAAACACCTATATTTTTACTAATAACTTAATTAATATTTAATAAAATAAACTTAAATTAAATAATTAAAATTTATTATATTTATTAGTTATATATATTATTAAATGATGATATTTAGTTATTAATTGGTTAAAATATAAACCTTTAAATTTTACCTAAAGTAAGTTATAAATTTGTAGGTTTTTGGTGATAAAAAAAAATTAAAACCTAGTATATCTACTTTTAGCTTTTTTAACTTCTTTAAGTTTGTAGGGTATAGAATCAACTAACTTCTTACACTAAAAAGGGTTAATCTTGTTCTATACTTCTTGAATATATTTTGAAAGTTGATCTAAATTTTTTACTAGGGGGAAAACTTTAATAGTTTTTTTTAACTAATCTTAAAGATATTTAATTAGATTAAAGTTAAAAGATTGAAGAAGTTATTTTATAACTATTATCTTGTTATTTTTAAGTTATTTAGTAGTAGAAGTTGTAGTATAGCAAAAAACATTATCTTGCTAGAAAATAACATTAGATTTATTTAACCTATATTATTTAATGGTTTTTTTTAATTTATTATTTAGAATACTTTAGTATATTTTAGTATTAATTCCCTTATTAACTTTATAAAGATATCTTACACCTAAAAACAACATATATCCCTAAACAATAATTAACCTATTATTATATTTTTGGGTAAAATTAACATAATAGTTATAAAGTAGTTCTGTATCTTTTTTAAAGTATCTAGCTTTTTTATCAAATCTACTAAAGTATATTTTTGTTTTATTAGATTAAATAACCTTACTCTAATTAATTTTAGTTTAATATTAGTGATGACATTTAAACTCTTACCTAGTTTTACAATGGGATTTTTTTAATTAAAGGTGTTTTTTCTTAAAGTGTAAGTGGTATCTATGTTAATATAAAGTATATATAATAGTATTAGTGTTAACTAATATTCCTATATAGTTTTATAGTTCTTGTTATATTTCTACAGTAATACCACATTTACCTGTATTAACCAACCTACAAATATACTTCTTATTATATTCATCTATAATTTTAATATACTTAAGTTTAAGTTTCAATGTTTTTTTATTGTTATTCTTAACAACCTTAACTATAGTAAACTAACTAACACTAATAATTCTAGCAATATTATAAGTTGATTTATTTTTTTTATAAAGTTGATTAATACACAAGTAGATTTTTTTAGAGAGGGATATAAGTATAATAATACTAATAAAAAAAATTTAGTATATTTGTAAAATATTATATAAAATAATAGCAAAAAGAGAAAAAAAATATAGTTATATATTGTTAAATATATCCCTTTATCTCAAAAACCCACAAATTTATAACTCACCTTGGTTAAATATTAAAGGTTAATATTTTTGCTAATAGTTTACTAAATATATCTAAATATATTTATTTATTATTAAATAATATACCTGAATTATATATTATAGTTTTAAGTAATCTAATATATATAATTGTTTTAGTTATTAATTAAAATATATATATTTTTGATTTTATGACTTACTTTTACAAGTTAATATAGATTATAATAGTATATAGTTTTTTTATTTAATACCTCAAGGAAAATTAATTAATAATAAATTATATATTACTTTTTTAAATAAAACAATTTTTAAATAGTATTCTTAATATAAATTAAAAACATCTATTATTTTGCATAATAATTATAAAATACATAAAGTTAAAACTGTAAAAAATTTTTTATATAAAAAAAATTAGAGGGAGTTACTATATCTAGTATATTCACTTAAATATAACTTATGTGATTATAATTGTTTTAAATAATTAAAAAAATAGCTTGTAGAAAAATAAATTCCTGTAAATAAATTAAATTGGTTTGTAAAACATTAAATTTCAGTCTTTAATAAAAAAAACTGTTTTTTAGGTATTAGAAGCTTATTAAAAATATTAAAAAAATTTATTAATAATAAAAGAGGCTATTAATTTTATATTATTAATTAATTTTTATATATTATTTATTAATTTATTTGTTTAATTTTAATCTTAAAATTGTGCCATTACTTAATTTCTATACTAATAATTATAAATTTTTTGAAAAATAATAATTTATATTTTAAAAAATTATGTTTATATGTAAAGTGCTTATATAATTCTAGTAACAAGAATAATTAATTATAAATTTGTTATATTATAATAAAATTGAATATATTATAATTTATATTTTAAACCTAAATAAATAATAATTAGAGTTTTGAGATATAAACATATAATTTTATCAAACATAAGATATATAGAATTTTGTAGAATAGAACAATAGATAAAATGGTTAAAATATTAATAAAAAATATATTTATTAAGTTTTATATTTATGATTATAATTACTTTAGTTAATTAATAAATATATTTACAAAAATAAAAAATGTTAATGGACAAATTAAATTGAATTATAAAATATACAATTTCAGTTATTGATAAAAATATATTATTAAGTATTGATTTTTAAAAATTAATATAAAAATGATATACTGAATAAAATTAGAAAAAAAGATGATAATTTTATTATATTTAAGTTTGATTTAAAAAAACCTCAGTAGGTATTTCAGGAGTAATAATTCAAATAATGAATAAATTTCAAAAACAATGTTTAATGTTAATTGATTGTGTTGAAAGTAATATTAAAAAATGGTTGAAAAAAATATATCAGGGCTCCAACGGGAATTGAACCCGTGACCTCCCGCACCCAAAGCGGGAATCATACCACTAGACCATGAAGCCTTGAAGGGAGCTTAAACAATAACTATTAAAATTTTATATTTACATCATTAAATCTAATATTTTCACATAAATTATTAATATTCTTTGTTATTCTACTTTAACCTCATTTTTACCATTAATATATCTATATACTCTTAGTTTTATTCAAATCTTTTATTTTGTAATTGAAATTTCACAACAATATATAACATATTATATTTTCACTAACATTCACGTTAACAATATCTTTTTTTTAAAAATATAAAACAATATTCAATATATATCAAAATTATTCATTCATTATTTAAATAATAGTAATGTTACTTTTCATATATAATCTTTTAATTAATATATAATTTTCTTAATTCATTTTTTTTCTTAGTAGTTTTCAATTAATTTGTATATATTTTTTCACTTTCATATTTAAAAATACTTGATGCAGTTAAATTCCAAAATTTGGTAATAAATAATTATATATTATTTGTAGTCATCTTACATCAGTGTTGTGTTTTATATTAAGTTTTATAAATAAAGATGGTAGTTAGAAAAGTACTCAAAATATGATTTAGTAAATTATTTATTAATCCTGCTCTTTAACGTATCGGGACTGTAGGTTTAAATAATTGAATCAATGAATGATATGGGATTTGGATAAAATCTAATAAAGAAAATAAAGAGAACAAAGAGTATCCTTCAATTATAGACTGACAAAGCCAGCTTAAAATAGAAATAATATTGGTTTAGCTATCAAACTGGAAGAGATGATTAATTTTGAAATACAACAATCAGCATAAATATTTAAATAATTGTCAAAACCAAATGACTATATGCTTTATACTGCAGCAATCTATACTGATCAAATTTGCAAATTCATTCCAAATACATCTGATCCAAAATAATTTTTATATTTTTACATTAATTAATTAATTAATTGATTATATAACGTAAAATTTATTGAATTTTTAAATAAAAACTATATCACTACTCATATATTTTGAATTTAAACAACTATGAAATATTTCAATGTTCAATTAAGTATTTTTACATTATAAATATTCATGTTTCGTCACAAACTATAATAAATGAAGCCAGATTCAATAAAATTTTATTATTATTATTAATGAATTACTTTAAATTATTTAAATCTTAGAAATTGTTCTAAGTGTAATAGCTTTATTTCCAAAAATATTTAATTCCATTCCACAGCCCAGACCCTGAAAATGAACAGCTATTCTAATTCTCGATACCTAAAATAATATATTTTATTTTAAATAAATATAATCAAATATATAAATTGGATTGACGGTGCCTTTAGTTAATAATAGTAAACTTATAACTATATATATTAAAATATTGTGTTTTAATTCATTTTAACTTTATTTTAAAATCTATACATTCTTTCTTTGTAAGCGGCCTTTTCAATATTTGATTGTATGTACATTATATGAGATTCAAAAAAAGGTTTAATATAAATAGTTAATTTATTTTATATAGCTATATTTGGTACAAACTATATGGTAATTTCTTAATTTGTTTATTCGCTCTATTCATACCATAAAGATTAATTATAAATGCATTATTCTTTTACGGATAAATCTTGAAATTAACCAATCTTGATCAATTTCATTAAAATAATAATGCAATTTGTAAACCTATTGCCTAAACTCATCAATTTTGCTCATAAAACCAATCAATACGAATATTGGTAAACAGATTTATATTTTCTATTTAAAATTAGAATTTGATATTCCAGAAGTGGATTATATCATTTATACCTTATTCTTTATTGAGCAACCTTTTCATTTTTCTTCAATGTATTTGTCAAAGAACCCAAAATATAACATGTTAAAATTCAACAATCAAACAATATGCTAGTCTAAAAATTCAATAGTAAGGTATAATTAATAATTTAAGTGATAAATTTTAAATCATTTTCAAATAATTTTCGGATAAATTCCACACAAATTATATAATATTCACAACCTTGTATTTTGATTTGTCCATTATTGATTTAAAAATTATATAACAAAGAATTTTTTTTCATTATATTTCAAATTGGAAAGTTATATCACTTCATCATTTCAAAGATATATAAGGGAAATAATTATTACTAAAATTTAAATTTTTAAATTCTATTACAATGTTTTTATTCATCAAAAGATCAGATGAGAATCACATTACTTCATCCAACAATGATAAATATCCGAATATTTGGGTTATTATTGGGTTATTAATATTACTCATAATATCATTGTTATTTGGTTATTGTTGGATAAAACCCAGGAAACAGAATAGAATTCATAGGAAAAAACCACCTAGACATCATCCAAGTTGTAGTAATACCCAAATCCCTCTCTATCATTTGGAAAGCAATAGTATCTCTTTTCCACCACCAGCTTATTATACAGAGCAAGCATCGCTGAATATAATCAAATCCAGACCCCAAAATAATCTTTGACATAATAATGTACAAAAATCTTAAACTCATTGATTAAGGTTTAGATTCAAAAAACTCCTTGGCAGAGACAAAACTTATTACTAAATTGATAACTCTGAAATAAGCATATTAATGAATGATTATAAGTGTAATATTTATTAATACATGATTTTCTAGAAAACTTTAGCATAATAACTATAGTTGAATATAATGGCTATTAATAAATTATCTGATATTTTTTCTAAACTGAAATCGATGATATTTGTTTTTTTTGGTTTGACTCTAAATATTGAATAAGTATTAACGAAAAATTATAATCATGCTGATGAGTTGTGATATTCTGTTCATTTGTAATATAAAGTTCAAAAATTTTGACTAATTCAGTAAATATATGAGTAGGTAAAGTTAATACTACCAATTGTTCTGAATATTGATAGATTATTTCTCTAACTTTTTCGTTTTTTACATATTATTGAAAATATTTATTCTTAAAACAAAATTGAATCAATTCAGCTCATATTCATCATATTGCTGATTATTATAATTATGGATTGAATTACCATTAAATTATATATTAAGTGAGTATTAGATTCATAGCATTTTAATCATCATATATATGGTGATAATATTAAATCTTTGATCAAAATATTATTTGTTTTCACAGGTTACTTTCATTTTTATTATATTTTTTCCACAAATGTTACTGATTTAATTTAAAAATATTTTATGGCAGATAAAATTGTGATAAATTTTTAATTGACCATAGATTTTATTATGCCAATGAAATTATGATAATTGTATAAAACAATCTATGGTGGTTATTTTTAGTCTAACATGTTTTATAACTAATATAACATTTTAATCTTGGCTCAAATTGAAACAAAATATTTTTTTTCAAATTTTAAATTTTTCTTAAAATTATGGTATCGATACAACGTGTAAATCACTAAGCTGATTATATAAATTATTATTTTATTGTTAAAACTTAAGTCACTTATTTTAAGAATAAGTGATATAATAGAAATTACCAATATAATTTCTAAAGTCATTTAATACTTTCAAAAATATAAAAATTAAATTTTCTAATCAATAATGATTTTATAATTATTACATTTTACTCCAACATAATAATCATATATAATATCCTTATTTTGTTATTAAATATTTTCCACTAGTCATCATAATATAAATAAGTTTTTTAATTGAAAAAATTGAGAATTATCATAGTTATATTATATTGAAAGTCTATTAATATGCTAAATCAAATAATTTGATTTTAATATCTAAACTATATAAAACTTTGAATATTTCTTACAATGTAATCAACCTTGATAGCAATTTAAACTAATCAATATATTAATATATATATATATATGAATCTCATATTATTTGAATTTCAAAAATATTTTAATTATTGTGAAAAGGTTAATTTCTGAGAAAACTTTTTTATATCAGCCATGTTCTCAAATATATTATATTAGACTTCGTTTTAATAGTTATGTTTAACATATATAAAGAATATATATAATATTAAAACCATTCTTTTTTATATAATATAAAAGAAATGTATTATAAATTCTGAAAATATAATTCTTATAAAACTTAATTGCGAAATGTTTTCTAAATGAAATATTTTAAAAGAAATCTGATATGTAATATGGTTTATCATAATAGCTTAGTGTACTTTCACTAAAATATTATATTATTATTTAGATTTAAAATAAGTTGTTACTTATAATTTTTCATCTAACTATTATGGATATGATATTAAATTTTAGTTTTAAAAATTTTAATTTAAATTAATTTGAATTT
>JNEM01014074.1:0-30773 GCA_000697335.1 Conidiobolus incongruus B7586 | reverse complement strand
TTTAAAATAATATATTTTGCAATTATTATGCAAAATAATAATTCTTCTTAAATTATATTCAGAACAGTCATTAAAAATAATTTTATTTAAAAAAACAATATAAATTTTATTATTAATTGATTTTCTTTTAAAATTTAAATAAAAGTGATATATATGATTATAATTTATTATAATAGTTAATATTAATTTATAATTGAAATACTTATTTAAAAGAATTTATAAAAGGGGTTAATTTAAATAAATCTAATATTTTGATTTAACTTTAATAAAAGATTCTATAAAAAGATTTAATATTCATCAATTATAACTATTTATTATAAAAGCTTAGGTTTTAAATAATATTTTAGTTAGTTTTGTATAATAATAACTATTTTAACTTTTTCTTAAGTTATAATTCAAATTATAAGGTATCTATATTATAGTTTTTTTAATTGCAATTTAAATTTTAATATATATAAAATACTTATAAAACTAATATTAAAATATTTAGATAATTCTTTAGCTGAAATAAAAAAGTGCTTTTTAATATATTTTTCAGACTATTAACAATTAAAACAATAATAATTAGAGTTAGTTTTTTTAAATTTTAATAAATATTAGATAATTTCTTTCTTAATCTTAAAATAATTTACTTAATAATAAAAATTTGATTTTGATAATGATTTATTACTCAAAGCTTTTTGTAAATTTTAAATAATTTTAAAAAATTTAGAGCTAAGTTTTATTAATACCAAAATAAAAGACTTTTGACGATTATTATTTAGTTTAAATATGATTATATTAAATAACTAATATTAAATAATAATTTTTTAATCAAAAAATTATAATATATGTATCATTTAAAAATATATAATTTTCCTATTTATTTTATATACATTTGTATATTTAATATTAATAATATATTTAAAAAATCAAAAATCAAAAAATTCCCTATTATTTTAAATTCAAGATAATAATTCACTATTGAAGTCTTGGTTTTTAGTAATATCTTAATAGATTTTATTTAGCTATAGCTTTTGTAGCTTTTTTTTACTTTTAGCATATCTATTTTTATATATTTATTAAGTAAACTAAATATAAATATTAATATATACAATATAGTTAAATAACTAATTTCCGATTATTTTATAGATTTCTAACTAAACCAAAATATATTTTATGATTTTTTATATTTTAATAATAATTATATAAACCACTAATAATATTAATATTCTAGATATTAAGAATTTTAAATTATTTACCTATAATAAATAAATATAGATCAAATATAACTTATATATATTATGTATTAATTTTAAATAATTTTAAAATATTTATAATTAAATGATAGTTATTACTAACATAAAATCTTTTGACAATCATAATTTAATTTAAATATAATTTAGATATTATATATTAATATAAGAATATCTCAATGAAAAATAATTTTAAATTAATTTATATAAATAATTTAAGAATATTAATTCTTATTTAATTTTTATATTCTTTATTTTTTAAATCAAGAATATATCTTAATAATCCAAAATTAAAAAATATTCCTTTTTTATTGCCAAAATAAAATTTCAGATTTTTAATTCTATGTATTATAAATTAGAAATATTTATTAATATATTTAATAAAAACTTGAAACTATAAATAGTATTAATATAATTCAAATTATCAATAAATGAAAGTGAAGGCAGTTTTATATAGGTATCACTTAATTTTGTATTTTTAATATTATATTTAAAATCAATGATTATTGTGATAATCTAATGAAAATAAATCTATTATAAAAAAATATCTTGTTTGATAAAATTGGCAAAAACTAGTTAAATAGTTAATCATTTTCTCAAGATCGAATATCATACGCTAAATTATATTTCTATTTCAAAACAAGTAATAAACAAATAGTTTTTTTCTGAGTATATTATTGACCTTATAAAATATATAAGAATAAATAATGATTTGAGTTAGTGGTAGTTAAAACTGAATAATAAAATTTATTAAAAATTCTATCCGCAAGTGGCATATTGAAATTTAACGCACTCCTTATCTTCAAACATTAATACCAAACGATCTGGCTTATCCATTCTGTCAATTATTTGACAAGAAGTGTCAAATTCCTTCTTAACGTCGGTAACAAGATTATTACCAGCACTGAACTTGGTTCCGTCACGGGTAGTTTGGTGCAATTTAAGGGTCCAGAATTTCGCGTCACATGGAGCACCTGGTTTATTAAAGCGTTGGTCTAATTCTTTGTTATTTTTAACTCGATCTTCAAGGCCAGGATATCTGGTGATCAATTCTTCAGCGCTTAATTGCTTTACATCCTCTGGCTTATTGGGAGAGGAATGTCTATTTTTGGAGCTATTTGGAAATACGACACCATCGCTGTTGTTGTTTTGTGGTCTATTATTAACGATCGCGCCAATAGTAGAAAATCCAATTAAAATAATAAGGCTAAATTTCATTTTGAATTATAATAAAGATTTCTATTTGGTTTGGAGTATAGCAGATAGTGGAAATATGGCAATATATATGGTCCAAATCATATCAAATTCGAAGGTAAACATGCAGGGTACTTATAATATTACAGCCTCAAGACATTCTTCGGAATGATATATTGTGATTCAATACAAATTTAAAGTAAATTGATTGAAATGTTTTATCAGCTCAAATTTCGCCAAATTGTTGAATAAATTATATGTTAACCAAATTTTATTACTTGCTTTGTAACCGTGGTACACATAATATATTTTTCATCTTTATCAATAATTGAAAATGAATTCATATCTGATTATTATTATTATTATAAGTGTTATTATTTCCAATCTAATATGTGCTTAGGTCAGAAATCAAACATATGCAAGTCCATTTGCCAAGTTTGATGTGTTATACTAAAGGATGCAAAACTTTTTGAAAGTCTTATATTCTTAGTAATATTGATATATATATATATATATATTATATCTCCAACTATTTATTTAATAAGATTTGAATCATATATTAATATCTTTAAGTCTATAAAACTCCTTTCAGAATATTATACATCCTTTTGTGTAATGAATCAGACTTAGCTAATGAAAATGTATATTATTCATTTTAATCATTTCAAATTCATAAAATTAATAAAGATACCATTACTCACATAACATTTGAATTAAATGCATATTTCTGGTGCTTTGAAAAATACTGGTGTAATCGTTTGGTTTGGAAAGAAATTAACCTGGCTAAATTATTTCCAAATTTAGTTATTCAAAATACTATATTTTATCGACTGAATAATCAATGAATTTGGGCTATAATTTATGTTGTGAGCTGTTTTTATATATTTAAGCAATAACTTAGAATTTATTCAATGTCTATTACAAATATCTTATGAATATCCTGATATGAATATTTATTTATTTAAAAATAAACTTGATTTCATTTAGTATAACGAATTGATTTACTATTATAGAAATTTTAAATTTCTAATTTGAAAATTATGAAAATAATTTTATAATCTGAATAATTCTTTAGTAATTACTAACTGTGCTGAAATTGAAATTGATATTTTATCACTTTATCAATTTTTGGTCCCATGTGCACCATTTTTATATCTCTTTGCCATCTTGCAGATCTATCGTCAAATTTACAAATTTGCTTTAAAATATTAATCCAATATGATCTATCAGATAAACAAATATTGATGACTTTTGTAATACCTATTTTATTATAGAAATTAAACTATATTACATATTAAAATACTAAACTCTCCAAAAATTAAAGTTTTTCATTAAAATATAATAATGTTAATTTATATCCATCTACTGAATATTGAAGATTAATGAAAATTTTGATCATTTTATTCCATAGATGAATCTAAATACACTCAAAAACAGAAAATATACTCAAAGTGATTATTAACACTGAATTTATTTAAATCAAAATTGTTGTACACCTAGTTATTTGATAATTTCAAATATATATTTCAATTTAATTGCCAAATAAACTTTAATTTTTTCAGCTCGAATATTATAAAATTAAAACAATTGTAAAATTTATAATATTCTATTATATTTTCAGTTTAATATAACTGATACAAATATCTTATATTATTAGTAATACTCTAAGTAATAATCTTTTAAATATTGGCCATAGTATAAAATTCCCAATAGTTTGATAATCACTATTTATAGAAAATTATCATATTATGAATGTTTAATATCACCAATTATTTAATTTTCAATATCAAAGCTTGATAATATTATATATAATATCATTAGTTAATATATATTTTTCAATTAAAATAATATAAAATCAGTGATATATAATAAAATTAAATTTCATTATTCAATATTTATTAGTAATAAAATTTTTAACAACTAAACTAATAATCAAAAATACTTAATATAGATATATAAACTATCAATAATATTAATAACTCAAATCATTATATAACTATATAATATATATAAGTTTTATCAGTTAGAATATTGTTTTATTAAAATAAATTTTAATATAAATTCTAATAATTACTATAAAAAGTCATATAATTTAATTTTATCTATAAAATCTGATTATATTATAGAGTGAATATTAATTTATAATTTATAATTTATATAATATAATAATAGGTTAATAATTTTAAACTTTTTATAATTTTCAAAATTTTACTTAAATATATTTTTGGAAATTTTTTAAATTTATTATTTTAATGATATTTATATACTGTTAAAAAACTAATTCCTAAAAATTTTATATATTATTCTATATAATCTATTTAATATTAAATAAATCAATTAATTTCTACTTTTAAAGTTAATTTGATATTATTATTAGTATTAATTTTCTTTATTATTTTTATTTTTAAAATTATAATTATTTTTATTAAAACTGCTTTTATTAATAATATATTTTTTTCAATATTATAAAATATAGAATACAATATGTTTTTACTAACCCATTTGTTTATAAAACTCAAATAAATTTCGTTTACAGATATATTAACTTATTCTATAGATATTAAATTAAATCTTCCTCTACAATATATCGGTATTATTATTAATATATTGTCATATATATTTAATATATAAATATTTTAAAAATAATAATATTTTAATTAACTATTTAAAAATATATTATTAATATCAAAAAACATTATTTTACAAATAAAAATTAAAACATTAATTATTTAAAAAATATATTTTTTGAATTTATATAGTTACATTTAATAAAATCAATTACTTTGAAAGATTTTATAGAATTTAAACATTTTGAAGCAGATAATTATTACAGCAAACTTTTTACTTAATATCATTAAAATTTATTATATATTTTTCCAAACTATTTAAGAATTATTAATAAATTATAGGTATAACTTTATTCAAATTTACTGATATACAATTAATGCATTATTTTAGGAAAAAATTAAATATTGTTCATTAAATAATAGATTTTATTATACTAATCTTTATTATTTTATATTTAATTTTTAGATGGTGAAATTAATAACACAAAGTGCTTTTAGCTCTAAAGAACAAGAACTCATTTGATATTAATCATGAATTATATGATATAAAGCTCAAAAAATAAATAATAAGAATACAGATAAATATCCATTCATTTAATATTAAAAGAATTAAAATGGAAATCATTGTATTTAAATAATAATTATTAGAGTCATATTATAATTTAACCACTTTAATGAGAATTAGTTTATTTTATGGAAATTATAATATTATTATTTAATTCTGTCCTTGAAAAAATAATGAATTAAGTATATTTAACATTATTCTATTTATAATCCTTAATAAATACAAACTTTTTTAAATAATCTTTAAAAGGTACAGAATATTATTATAACCAGAAATCCATTTTTAAAGGAAAGTCGATAACCTACAAATATAATTATTATTTAATAAATATATTTCAGAAACTTGCCCTAAGTATAGATTAAATAAGTTCATTTATTAAGAATATAGTTATCAATTTGAAAATAATAAACTTGGAATATATATTTTAGATGAAAATAGATCTCAACTATTTTATTCATCATGCCAAATATATTATTATTGATATAATTATAATTATTTAAAGTAACTCAAACATATACTTGTAAATACAAATTCATTATCAAATTAAATTAATTTATCAAGAATCAAATATCAATTTTGAATAAAAAAAATTAATTTAGTCATGTATAATAATTCTTCCATAAATATAAAAAAACTATTAATAATAGAAAAGTTTCAATTTTATATAGTTTTTTATTCAAATTTTTAAATAAAAAAGTTATATTAAATTAAATTAAAAAGATCTAAAATAATATTGATGAATATATTATTTTTAAATTTAAATAAATAAATATATATATATATATTGTTATTTAAATTATTTAATTCAAATAATACAAAAAGTTTATAATTTAAATATTTTTAATATATCAATCAAAAAAGAATAGTTTTAAATAATTGATTAAAAATTTTATCAAATCCAAATTATTAATAATAACTATCTTAGAAATATATTAGATATAAAATAATATTAAAAAACTATCAAAATTTCAATAAATAAGATATTCTCATACAATTATCTAAGTTCGTAAAAAATATAAGGAATGGTAAATATTTTATAAAAAAATTAAAAAACAAAATATATGACAATTTTATAATATTTTATATTTTGATATAACTAATTAAATAATATTATTATTTAAATATTAATAATAAATTTTAGTAGTCTAATTAAAATATTATTAGAAAAATTAATTATTAATTATTATAACTTTTTTTAGAAAATCACAAGAATATATTGTAAGGATTATTATAAGGATAAATCATTACATAGCCCCACCTCCAAAAACTCTTAAATACTTTTATATACAATGGTTGTTTCTATTGTAAAAGCTTGACTTTTGGTTTTTTAATCAAATTTATACCTTTATTATCATTTATCATTATTTTTATTTCCAGCATTCGCAAGAGAAATAGCATTCTTCTAGTGTGTGACCAAACCTATCATTTTACCCATTATAACTTATTTTATTCACTATTTTGAAAATAATAAAACCAACTTGTTAAAACATTATACTTTATTTTAATAAGTGTTATAGTTCTATATCATATCACTTATTTGTTCAAATTTACCTAATTTATAATTAAATATATATTATGAACCTAATCATCCAGCCATTGCAATTTATCTGGCCTTCCTAGCCCCTAGAGCTGTGGATAACATACTCACTATATCCCTGACCATTGAGATAAAATTGCAGAACTAGCAATGAGTAACATTGCCAATCTTCTTATACTAATCTTATTGTAAAAATTATTGTGTTGTATTTTATAACAAGTTTTGTAAATAAAGATGGTTGTTAGAAAAGTACTCGTAATACAATTTAGTAAATTATTTATTAATACTGCCCTTGGATGTATCGGGACTGTATGTCTTAAAGCTTACTTACTGTTGAGATATCATAGCAGGATACTCGGAAAACACCTTCCTTCTCTCTTTATCACTCTTAGTTTAAATAGTTGATTCAGTGAATGATATAGGATTTGGTTAAAATCTTACAAGGAGAACATAAAGTATTTTTTTAATTATGGACTAACAAAGCCAATCTGAATTAGAAATAGTATTGGCTTAACTATCAAATCAAGATGGATGGTTAATTTTGAAATAAAACAATTGTATTAAATCTTAAGCTTTAAATAACTATATGTAATTATATTGTTAAGTTCAAAATATATTAAAATAATAATAAAACACCATTAATTATTAAATTAATTTTATATAAATATTTATATAATGAGGTAAAGTATTATGAAATTATTCCAATTAAATATTGAAGAATGTTCCAATATTACACTATATTTAGGTTATTAGAAATAAAAATCGCATAATCAATCTGATATTTATCCAAGTAAATATTTATACTTACAATGCTATTCTAAATTATATTGTTAGTATTTTAGTGATATTGATTACTTTTAATTATTTATTTAGCAAAAATATTGATTAATATACAATTAGTTTGAATCTTTTAAAAATATTTTGTGTAAATTTATCAATTTTAATATTTATTTTATATATATGTGAATATTGGGTTGATTCATATCAAAATTAATTTAAAAAACTCTATTAGTTAAATTATACTTTTTAATATATTTATAATTATTAAATTAATTAAAAATTATGGAATATTAAAATTCTTTTGATATTCCTTTAATAATTTGTGGATATTTTAAATTACAAAATTTTCTGTATGTTCACATTATTCCCACGTTTTTCATTTAAGTTTGATTCATTGATAGTTTTAAAACTTGTTTATCGGATAAAATGAGGAAAATAAAATAGGTTAATAATCATTTAATAAAATGATCAATTATATTTAATTTATAATGAATATAATTGATAATAACTAATTGAAAGGTAATTTTAATAATTTCTGTTCTCGTAATATATGCAAAAAGAATCAATTTAATACCGATTATGCTTACTCTAAATATTAATTATGATATATATATATATATATATATATATATTTAATAATTTTCTAAAATGAGAAAGGTTTCGAAATTATAGTATCAAATTATAATTAAATTTAAAAAAATTTTCTAGTTTACTAGATATAATTCAATTTATTTACAAAATATGAAGAATTTGAAATATTAATGATAATATGAGCATATATCATATTTATATTAGTGATTAAAACTATCAATCATTGAATAGTTAAAAAAACATTGTCCACTATTAAATATAAAAAGCTTGAATTTTCAGAGTAAAAACATTATAGGATACAATTGAATATTGAAATTAATTTCTTAGTCATTCTCTTCATTTATCATTTTTATTAAAATTTTGATGTAATCTCTCAAAATATTGTATTTTGAACTATAATATTCATTACTGAAGCAGGCTAATCTAAATTTGTGGATTAACTTTCAGATATTTTCTATGATATATATAATATATCAAAATTTCATATTTTCAAGAATAATTTCAATTTGAGAAAATTATTTAAAACCGGTAAATTATATAGGATAATAATATTATACCCTATTTCAATATTTTTCTAATTTTAATATTAAAATCAAAAATAAAAAAATTTTCGCAGTAGTTACTATTACGATATACTAATATTAAACCTAACATGTCATGAATGTTAATTAACACAATATTTCCTTCTTTTTAGTATGTAATTTTAATAATGCAGTGTCACAATAAGTGATCCGCCATATCAATTATAAATATATCAATATTCATATTCTATTTATTTGGTATTGGAAAAATAATAATCAAAATATATATAAATAGTTTTGCTTGTTCAAATTTATTATTCCTTCCTGTAATAAATTAGATATTCAATAAGCTGATAGATTGAGTAATATTGATGAACTTTATAATTTTTCAACATGTTATTTAGATTTTATTTATTATCTCAACAAATATAAATGATATATTGAATGTTTTCAAGTCACTTCAATATTTTCATATTAAATTGTCAAAAATGTTAAAAGTGTTTTTCTATTCAAATACAGGATATAAAATAAATTTGATTCTTACCATAACCTTGGAATTAAATAGGATTTATAGAATCTTTCTAAACTATATAGTTATTAATTAAATATGGCATCAATAACAATATTTCAAACAGAGCTATATCATAAGTGAACCATGTTTTTTAATATTCATAATTTTATAATCACCAATTGTTACTTGAATTTCTGTCTAATTATTTTTTATTGAATTGAACTTGAGAAAAAAAATAATATCAAAAATTTGAATTCATTACAAAAATATCTTATATACAAATATCATAGTATTATTTTTAATTATAAAATAATTAATTCTTGTTTTGTAAATTATATTACTTATTATTTAAAAAGAAATTTGAAATAATTTAAATTAATTTTTTTCATTTATATTATTTGTTTTTAGATTATTCTTAAATAATGATCAATATTATCAAATTTAGTTTTTAAATTAAAAATAATTAAGTATTAATAATTTGAAAACTTTCATTAGAATACTTATTAACTGAATAAAATTATAAAGAATACTTATAGTTTAAATCTTTTAATTAATAAAATTATATTATCTATGATCTAATTAAAAATATATATTTCAAATTATTTTTGATAATTTGTTAATTGTTTAAACAATAATTAAAGAATAAAATTATTTATAAAATTTCCATGTTATTAATTTAAAAAATTATTATGGTAATTTAAATTAAAAATAATATATGAATTTCAATAAAAGTTAATCAAATCATTTTATATAAATAAAATAAAGTATTTTAGATAATAATTTAAATTTGAATTCTCTAGCAAATTTTAACTAATATAACACTTCTTGAATGGTAATTTCTCAATAAGTATCAATAGGAATCCATTTTATTGAAATTGTAATCTATTATCAAGGTTAGAAGTATGAATATGTCAAATAAGGTAAGAGTAAAATGGATATGTATATGCTATTTTATATTTAAATGTTATTGAGAATAATATGAATGAAAGATGGATTATAAATGTTAATATATTCTCCTCCTAAGGTTTCTGCCCGAAACTGGTTTATTACCCCTACGGCGGCGTCTATATAAAAGTTAGTATTTAATGGTTAAGTAACAAATTGATTATATTCAGAGTTTACCTTGCTTTCCTTTCCTCTTCCATTAACAACTTCTCAGCTTGCTCAGTTGTTAGTGTATTCAATTGAGGGGTATAATCTGGAATTGTTTCTGGGTCTCTAAATAGATTAGCTAATGGATTGGCAGAGAGCCAAATAATAAAATCGTTTGTGAGGGTCTGTTTTCTCATAGAATAAACCAATTGATCAGCTGTGAGATCGCGGTGGCGCTCAAGGAATGGTTGTATAGAATGAAATTGACGATAAAAATCGAAAAGTTGTTCGTAAATACTGTGCGCAACAAGTAGGGTAATCTCGCCACCTAAACCAAGGTCTGCTGTGAGACTCTTGGCAAATTGAAGGGGAGAGAGATCGCTCAGGGGATCCCAATCAAATTGATCTTTGAGATGAAGATGATCGACGTGAATATCCAACTATAATATTAAGTTAATTACGTGATGTATTATATTGAATTCATTAAACTCTTACAGTAATAGGAATAGTAGCACCATTAATTTCCTTAGTTTTGAAAATATTCAATTGAATTTCATTATCTAAAATTTCCCTATAATCTTCAATTTGTTCCTCTATAGTTTCAGAAATTTGATCTCTGAACTGTTCTAATGGTAAATTCAAATCATGACACAGTATTGCTGCAAAATCATTTGGAGTTAAATAATCGTCATTGAGATTCCAAATGATACGGTCTTTAAGTTTATAACCTCCAATATCGATATCAAGGTGAATCGGTACCATTAGAGGATCTTCTTTTACCCAGGAAGCATCTTCAACTCCCTCAAAACTAATGTTTCAGTATCTTAGTAAACAAAATATATTTGCAAATAACATTAATTAAGAAACTTACTTGTAATTATGATTGGTAACATATAAAGCTCTATCATATGTACTAGCTCTACCCCTCCAACTTGTACTTACACTTTCGGCATCGGAGTCCGAATCATGTGCTTTAATCTTATTTTGTCTTGCTTCTCTAGTAACATCGAGGTCGGGATGAAATCCAAGAGGCCCGTAAGGTTTAGGACCGGTTTCAGGACATTCAAAAAATAAATCTGGTAGCTTCGGCTGCTCTGGATTAATTATGGGAATCATAAGAGCGGTATTACCATCTTTCATTCTCTGAGCATATGTAGATTCAATTGGAATTGTTCCCGAGGGAGGTGGTAATGATTTGCGAGGTAGAGGCTCTTTGAAAACTGGTTGAAATTTGCTGGGTGAGTTAATATTGCTTGGAGAAGCATAAGAATTGGATCTTGAACGGTTGGAGCTTGAATCAAAATAATTGTTTTGCTGAATTCTTGTTAAGGATGGGTGTTTATATATAGCCTGAGGCGTTCCAACTGAAGATTGACCCAAGTTAGACTGATTGGTGGGTGTGCCAGGGTCGGCATTTCTAGAAGCTGGGCTTGATATCATTTTAACAATATTAATTAATACATTAACCTATTTTATTTAAAGAATTCTTTTGACTTGGTTATAATTAAATGATTAAGATTGAATCAAAAAATCATGGGATTAAATCGGTAGGGTTAATAAATTAAACCCTATATGGATAAAATTGAGATTCTTTAAATTATTGTAATATAAAAATTTGAATGAACTAAAATAATTATATAAAATTAAGATCCAACAAAATATTAATGAATTTGAATAGTTTAAATTTAACTAGATATTTTTATATTATTAAATAATATTTAGGTATCAACCAAAAATTGATATAGACTAAGTATTTAGATTTAATCTATTCAGAAGATATATACTGCATTTTTACAATAAATATCTATTCATAATTAATAGATTACATTAACAATTTATTGATTATTTTTTAGTTCAGTTCATTGAATATTAATTTTTATTGGAAAAATTTTAAGTATTTATCAATTTATTATATCGACATAAAAGGAAATTTTATTACAAATAATTCAATATAATTAAATTAGTGATATTCAAAAATTACTTTAACAAAATATTTAAATATATGAATATCATAATGATTTATATCTAAATGAAAGAATTAGAGCTTATTATTAAAATTGATTACATGGTTTTATTTAAAATCAAAATGATAATTCTCAAAGTATAATTAAAAAGTTTAGAATAAAATTAGTATTGAGTAAAATTAAAAAATTTTCAGAGTAACAGTAATTTGAGTATCATATAGTAAATGAAGCTATTTCAATAATTAACTTTTTAAAGACTGTATAATCATTTAAAAAATTTCAAATTTATTCATGTATTGTTAAAACATATTTTTACAATATTAACTCTTTAAAGCTCTATTAATGAACTTTGAACCAATTGTAAAATGATATTTGATTGGTATTCTTTATAGAATTAATAATCATATTATCAATTAATTATTCCATGATTGATTATAGACAATAAAATTTAATATTGAATCTAGACTCAATGCTTAGCTACTAATTTTATAAATTCTTAGCAAAAAGGCTTCAGAATTTAAATTGTAAAAGGTAAAAGGTAAAAAACTGAAATTAAGGGAATAGATTAATTGATGTATTAAATTATTATATTTCAAATGCACTATAAAATCGTATTGGATTTGTGATGTTTTCATATGCAAGAAACATGATGATTCGTTAAAAATCATTAACAATACAATATAAATATATAGAACTAATATTGTGTGTTATTCTTATATTTAATTATTAAATGAATATATGTTTTGCGTGACATAGCTAAGAAAAATAATATTTATATTGTGGTTTAGCAAGTTGGAACAAAAGTGATTTATACATGCAATATTGAATAACATAATATAAATAATTATATGAGCAGATTGTAGATAGATTATGACAGACTTATGCCTTGTAGAATATTAATCCATTGAGATAGTATTTCAATTAATCTAAAAATTAATTTTAAGGAATAATTAATATTAGTAAATAAAAAATTTAAAATATATAATTTTTATATAATATACTTCAAACACATAAGTTTAAGCCATATCAAAACTTAACAAAAAGGGATATTAAAAAGTTTAAAAAGTATTTGTATTTAGATAGTAAATAGTGTTGAAATTAATAAAGCCTAATGTAAGGCAATGATGAAATATAGTTTGCTAAATCAAAATAGTACAGGGAGCATAGCCTATTAAGCATATTAATATTGTGAAACATCTGATTTTAAGTTTGAATATCATACCTATTAGAATAGTGAGCGCGATTTACAAAGTGATATGATTTTAAAATGTGAGATTATGGAATTGTGCTTCAAGCAGTAATACCGATGTAATACTATCCCATTATGCTGAAGTGGCGGTTTGAGGAGTTTCTTCTTTGGGCTTTTGAGATATGGAATTTGAAGTAATATCTTCAGATGCACCATTTTCAACAGTATCCTTATCTTTCAATTCTTCATTGTTGTTTGTGACAGATGGAACCGAATCTATCTTAGTATTTGTATTACTTTTAATTTCAGATTCTTTTGGACTTAAGATAGTTTCTGAAGCATCTTCGGTTTTTGGTCGTTTAGAAGGAGAGAGTGAGCGAGAATCTTCCTCTGTCGTATCTTCCTCAACCTGATGTTTTAATGATGACTTGGTACCTTCAGACGGTTGATTAGTTTCTGAAGTCTCCATCGATCCATTTAAGGCAGCAGGCGAAGAATCTTTGAGTTCTGAATTGAGATCCGTATCAGGTAACGCTTCACTCGAGGCAGCAGTCTGAGCAAAATCAGTAGGTTTAGCATTATGGCCATTTGGTGATGAAGTATCCTCTGATGGGCGGGGACTTTTAGGAGCTTGATCAGTTGTTCCATTATTTCCAGTGTGATTATCTTCAGATTTCGACTCTTCTTTATTTACTTGATCTTGAGATTCCTTAGGCATAGCTTTGATTGATTTACCTTCTTTAACTTCAGTACCGTTAACATGACTACTGTCTCCATGGAATGAACCTTCAGGATTGACTTCATGAATGATTTCTTTAAATTTCTTAATCAATTTATGAGATCTATCAATAATTCGCTCCTGGTGTTCATTTTCAGGGACATGACGAACAAGATGGCGTAAAAGTTTGCCGATTTTACTTTCCTAAATAATTCTAAGTGAGTGGGATAGGAAAAAAGTGGTATAATATGCATACTTGTATGATTATGGGGGTGACAGGGAATTTTTCTACCTCATCTAGATACTGCTCAACAATCTCAGTATCCTATCAAACATATTAGCATTGAAATTAAAAATTTATAAATTCAATACATACCTTCATCTTATCCTTAAGAGCAGCTCTTTGTAAATTATGTCTAAGGTGGATCATATCTAAATAGAAAATGAGTCAAATTATCAAAATACAATCTAAAAATCTTACTCTTAAGTAAAACCTCTGGATTAGCTTCAGATTGAGCGTTATTTGAAGTACTGACTTGGTCAGATTCGCGAGAATCTTGGACATTTTCTGGTTCTGAAGGTAATTTCTTAGCCTTAACAGCAGTAGATTTAGTATTAGGCTTTTTGCGTGGCTCTTGTTTGGCTGAAGATTTGGCTTTACTCTTTTTGCCGCTCTTATTAACAGTTTTAGACTCTGACTCAGATTCTTCTTCAGAACCGTTAATAGAAGCTCCTGATTTGGAAGGTTGGGTAGCTTGTTTCAAAGCCTTGCAAAATAGTGCTCCTTTTTTGGTGTTAGTGGAGAATTCGTGTAGGTACGTGTTAAAATCTCTCAAACAATCTCTTCCAAACCAACCGCTATAAAAAATATTAAAAGGGTGCGAAGAAGAATTAAGATTTAGGACTTACTAGTCTTCGGAGCCATAAAAAAATACTGGCCAAATTGGATTTGGACGACTAGGTTTCTTATCTAATACAATTTGAGGAAGACTTTTTTCTTCTTCAATCTAAGAAGTTGATTAAAATTGAGATCTTTAAAGACAAAATCATATATATATATATATATATCAAAAAAACTTACTCTTGCGGGCCACCATGGGTAACCTTTGAGTTTAGCCCAAACGTTTGATCCTACGGGATACTCTTGAGACATGCTTAAATTTGATGTAAGCTGAAACTAAATGGGAGGTGAATTCGGTTGATAATGAGTTGGTTGAAGGTTTAATAGATCTCAATTGAAATTAAAGCAAGTAGATAAATTGGCTGAATATATTAAATATTTAGTTAAATTTTATGTTTGATTTAATTTTAATTATATTATTTTAATTTTATACCTTTTGGAATAAATTATCAATGTAAGAAATAAAAAGAAGATGGATTTAAATCATTCATTATATGTCTATGACAAAACTGATTTTTAGAGAATTTTAAATTTGATTTAGTCAAGTAAGTTTTATCATGATTGGCTGATGTAATATTGAGTTCAGATCGAATTAATTTGATTGGCTAATCAGAGCTTTTAATTTGGATAATTGAGATTCATGTTGTAAATGAGTTGAAAGGGGTTAATAAAATTTTAAATTGATTGGATGAATTAATTTTTATTGGATTCTCGAATTTCATGCTTCGTTCTCACGCTGCAAAATGTAAGTGGATTAGGGTATATTTATATTGATAAGATATTTAGTGTGTTCATTAGACACAATGTAAAATAGACGTAATACTAAAACATATACATAACTATCTCTAAATACATGAAAGCATCAATAATATATCTATTAATACGTTTTAAACATTTCCATTTATCACTTTCATCAAGGATCCTGATGACGTGATTATACTATTGGTATTAAATTAATTAATTATTTTAAAATTTTATTCATTTCTGATGAATGTATTTTCGTATCTATCGATCAAATATTGCAAGATAAAAAGTTTCACATATTAGCTATCTATATCTCTATAAATAAATTCGAAATAGATAAAACAATATATTTTAATATTATTTTTATTTATTTAAATTCAATTTCATGATGCTATTTTCGAAACCTAGACACCTTGAATAATGTGATCTCACATCCTCACTTAAATATTTTATAACTCGTCCACTTTAACATCTACCCCTCGCCAATTTTAATGAAAAATTGTACTAATATAGTTTGCTTAAAAGATTGTAACATATTAATTATTAAAATGTAGTTTAAATTATTAAATAAGGATTACGGTTTAAAAATATAATCTATTCATCATCATACTATTTTATCTCGAAATTTTCATTATTTAATTTTTAAACTTGATATTTTCAAATAAAATTCGATTTTTTATATACAATTATATTCAGCAAGATATTTAAATTGATAAAAAATAACATTAAACTGAATTTTTCCTTGATAGTATATATTAAACAAAAACCACAATTTTCAACTATGAATAAGCAAATAACTTACTCTATTTGATAATAGTTGAATATTGTTTGTTTAGATTATGAAATATTTTATTTCAATTTGATTCTTCATTTTTATTTTGCTTTTATAGTATTATACTCGGTATTAAGTAATGGTACTTTTTTAAAGTTAACACATTCCTTTGATAATGATGGAAAATTAATGTAGTATTATTATAATAAATTAACTCGCCTTGTAAATATATTTAGTGTATATTTCAATCTTTTGCTTTGTTTAATATTGCATAATATTCATAATTAATCTTTAACTTAAATATATTATAAATTTTGAGTTGAATTTAAATAAAATTTTTGTTTAAGTGTATGCGAGACTTATATTAATAAATAATCAAAATAATATATTTGAAATTATAAAATCAAAATATTTTAATTTTGATATAAAACATTCAAAAATCAAAAATTTAAATTAGGCTTTTAAACCAATGATAAAAAATACTAGTTGATTTTATATAAGTGAATGTATTTATTAATCAATTATATAAATATATATATATATTAAGATCTAACTTTAAAATATTTATAAATTTTAAATATAATTAAAGCTCTCAGAGTACAGTTTTAATTTATACTGTTAAAATTTTTTTATACTTTGATTTATGAAAAAATTAATATTTTAAATCATATTTAATTTATTTTATACACTTATATGTTCTATAATCTATAATGATAAAAAATCTGATCTATTTTATAATTTTTATAAAATTATACTATATATATCAGTATATATTTTAATGATATTTTTTAAATCAACCAATATTAACTATATACATTATAATTAAATCAATATTGTTTATTCTTCTAGATTATATAAATATATATTATTTGTGATATTGATATCATTAAAATATATCGATAATCTGAGAATTTATTCCATAACCTTAATATTATTAAAATTATAGCTTGATATGATTTGATTTAAATATCAAATATACTATTATTATGTCCAATTTGGATTATAATATATATAACAATTTTCCAATTCAATATTATTACTCAACCAATATCTAGATGAAAAATCAATATTGAAAACTTGAACATTTTTAATCGTATATTTAATAATAATAATTTTTGATTATTATTAATTATTGAAATATTCAATAAATATTCTAACCAATATACAATATCAAAATGTGATATTGAAATTTCTGTATGACCAGAATTTAAGTCTAAATCTTAAATTAATAACTGGTTGATGGTAATGGATTAGTAAACATAATCAATATTATACTATATATTTATATTACTTGAGAATTATTCCACAAAAAAATCGAAGTCAGTATGTTCACTGAGTGTGAAATAATAATGATTTCAAAATAGAGTCATTTCTTAATTACCTATGTAAAATTTATTCAATTTAAAAATAAAAAAAATTTAAATCAACTAGTGTTTGTAATATATCTATTTAAAGTGCAGCAGTTAATATTATCAAAATATTTCCACCCTATACTATTATTTTAATTATCTCACAATGTTTAATGAATTCACTATCCTTTAAAAATTTTTTGTTTCACCCAAGATTTTCCTAATTTACTTTTTTTGTTTTTATTTATATTTTTATCCAATATCATCAATTCTCTATATTACATCATAATTGATAATAGGAATAAAACTTCACGATCATGATGATATTGACACTGGTTGGGAAGTCAAGTGTCCAATAACTTTTAAGTAAATAGTCGTCTTCCGGGACGGCACCTGTTTGGTGATATAAAAGGGGTAATTTATTGTTTAGCCTGGATTATTGGGCTGTACCCTAGGAAGAGGACCGACGTGATAACTTGGTTGGAGTCGGCATATTTATAAAATGCTTGACGTGTCTTCCCAGCGTACGAACCGTACGTCGGATGGAACGATTGATTACATTGCTCGGGTGCATTTTATGGTCACGTTGCAGGTGGATCTGTGATGGGGTTCTCGAATGAATTGAATTGTTAAGGACGAACGGGTCCTCCGGCCCGTGACAATATACTGATAAAAAGTACTAACACCTATTATTCTATTATATTTTTCAATATTTAAAAGTTATTGTGATAAGCAAAAGCATATTTATAATATCTAACTATATTTTTTTTAAATCATTTATTTATTTTAATTTAATACCTTGTCTTTGTTCAACTTTTATAAAATTAAATAATCACCATAAATTTATGAGCCTAAAAAGAGAAATCGAAAGGCACTAGCCAATAGTAGTTGCTAAATTTGAATATATATTATCAGAATTGACAAAATCCAACACATTCCTATAAATCATTTTCTTAATATAGTGAATATCTACTATAAAGGTATTTTATGTCACATTCTTATTTAATAACTTCAAATACCTTTACCTTTTATCTAAACTCTCGCATAATTTATTCTTTATCCCATCTTATTTATATTAACTAAAATCTTACATTAATAAACAATGGCTTTCATAACCTAAATAGTGAAAGATTCTTGAAATATGTATCTGCCCTAGTTTCCAGCACTAGGATAATATATTTTATGAGCTATTTTATTTTTCTCAATGTAGTAAACCAGTTACCCTCAAAATCATAACGAGTGATAGAAAAAATCTTTGGTTGTGATTTCCTCAATAGCAATTTATCACAAGTTCATGACATTTAAAATATTGAATATATACTAAAAAAATGTTCATTGAGATATAAATCATATCACATTTATATTTAACATAAACAATAAAAATAAGTATAATTGCATATCATATTGAATAAAAACACGGTCAATTGATGATATTGCATTATGGTTATTAATTATTGATATAATATTTTAAAATTTAAATATATATATCAGAATGACTATATATATGGATTATTTAAATAAATAAAGTAGTTTTTATGGCTACTATGTTATGATAAGCATATAATTCTAAAATAAAATATTCAGTTATTATTTGTATTTAAAAAATATATAATGATTTATTTCAATGAAAAATATATAAATTATAAAGCTGATTATTTATTATAAGAATTCTATAAAATATTTATAATTAGATATCTATATTTAACTTTATTACTAAAAATTATATTTATATTATTTTAATTATTTAAAGAATTTTTTTTTCAAATATGTAAAATAAAGTATTTATTAACTTAGTCATTATTTAAATCTTCTAAACAAAGTCACTTTTTATATTTCTAATATTAATAAATTAATAATACTATCAAGTTGAATCCATGATCTCCTAGTATTCAAAGTTATTAGATTATTAAGTTTAATTTTTCAGTTAAGGCATATTGTTAATACATTGATCTATTCTTACTCTACTTAAAAATCTTCAAGCTTTCCATATTGTTGATAGGTTTGAGTTTATAATACTGCCCATTAATATTAATATTGAAAAAATTGGAATATTATGTTTTTAGTCAAGCTATACTAATGAGATTAAAAGATTTATCATATTTTGGATAAAAAACATTGATAATGACCGACCAAGAGTTTAAAAAGAAAAAAGATAGTGGTTTTAATACAAAGTCATATAAATGATATGATACAATTTAATTTATTCAATATATAGATATCAACAATCAAGTTTTCCCCTTAAAGCCATATAACCTAAATAAAATTTTTTTACAATGATAAATGAAATAACTTATTCAAGCGATTTTACTTAAATTTAATACTACCGTCTTTCGATAAGAATCCTCTTCTAGAGTGTCATCCCTTGCAAGAACTTGTTATGGTGAGAGGATCTACCAAATTATCCAATGGTTTTCATGCGAGCAACTACATAGTCATGACTAATTGTCAAGTAATGATTCAAAACCTATAACTTTAGATGATTGATATTAAATAATATATTTACTCAAATATACTACAAATTCATGTTCATTTTCTTTCAATTTTGTTTGAACTTCAGTCCATCTATTTTAATTTTCAATATTTTCAGAATTTTCAAGAGGTTAAATGAAGCTTTGATATTTTGAGTGGAAAAATATCAAATACTGATTTTAAAAATAATCTTTTCCATAGTAGGATATTTTTTTAGTAATGGGTCTTGATCTAAAACTTTTTTACCTATGTTCTCCAAGTTGATTAATGATGCTGGTAATGTTTACTAATTATTAATTACTTAGAGTTATAGTTTTAGAATCTTGTGCAAAAGCTTTGGGACGATTTCTGAAAACGTTGCCAGAAAATTGATCCAATGCGATTCCTATACAAAGCACATCCTCAATAAATTATCAATATTATAATGCTTGATCAATATTAAATTAATTCGTTTACTTGACTTTGGTGTTCAGCTACATTGAATTGACTTACATTGAACTGATTCGATAATTAATAGTTAACAACTGGACCAAGTTCTTTTCTAATGAATTTATTATGTTAAGCATAATATTGAAACATTTGATCATAGTTACTTGATAGTTCAATCAAGTTCAAAATTCTGCATATACCAAAATTGTAGCATTTCTCTATAATTCTGTTCAATTATAGGATATCCTAAAATAAATAATAATATCTAATAGTTAAAATAAATGTGATACTTATAGTAATTTCCTTTAAGCAAAACTCATGAACTATTTTCAAGTATAGTTTGATAGATTCAATACTCATTTTATTATTAATATTTTATTTAATAGCTATAATAATCATGATTTGAATATTATTTATACTATAAATGCTTAGTATATAAAATCATGAACTATTGATTGTGAATTATAAATATAGTAATAGCAAGGCCAATATAGTGCAAAGGAAGGCTTAATAAAAAGTAACATGGCCTTTAAAATAGTACTAATAATATGGTAAGATGATATAAATGTAAAAAAGGTTGAATTTAGCTTTGTAAACAAATGAGTCAATATCGATATATTAGGATATATACTAAATAGTGCCAATATATAATAATATTAATAAATAAAGTCTCAAATAGAAAAATAAATGAAAAATAAGGAATAATAAGAATTAACAAGAAGAAAAACCATGTATATTAGATAAATCATTATTATATATATAATTAACCTAGCTTTAAAAGTAAAAATAAATTTAATATTTTATAGATAAATAAATTATATAAAAATACACATAAAAGCCTTAAACACTAATCTTTTAATATATATAATATTTTCTACTCTAATTGTATATTTATTTTTTAATAATAAATTTTAAAAAATTTGTATTGAATTTTTTATTTATAATTTGAAAATAAGATAATGATATTGAAATAATCAAATCATTTTCAATTTTAATTTCACTTATTTATTAATCTAGGAAGATAGGTATATATTTAAATAAAATTTAACATATAATCATTTATTTTTAATATGTTAGAATAGATTTATTTTAATTAAAATATATTAAACCTATTATTAAAATACACCATCATTTCTTTCGTAAATTTCCACTCAAAGAATTCATTTATCCCAAAATTTTAATAACAATTTATAATTCAAAATAAATAATATATTTATTAAGATTTTTAATATATAATATTTCCAATGTAAACAAAATTTATATATATATATATATATATATTACTTAATAAATCTATATATATAATATATATTGTCTTTAACATTCTATATATTCAGAGAATAATTATAAAATAAGCCATCGATTGGTTTTCCAGAATTTATCATTTGTGATACATATGTATCAATTATTTCAAATGATTGGAGTTTTGTTGTTAGAGTCATATATGATATATAATGGCCATATCTTAAATTATAGATATTATTTAGGATAGAAATTAATTTATATTCATATCGTCATATTCAATTTTTATTATCAAATTTCAAAAGGTTCACCATTATTGAAATAAATTTACTAATATAATTTATATTTAACATTACAAATTAGATATTCCTCAAAAATTAAAATTCGAAATTTGATAAATTGATCTGAGTGATTAAATTGATCCAAATTAGGTATATTGAATGGATTTAATTCAAACGATTAAAATTACTATGTTTAATAATATATTGTCTAATGATAATCAATACATATTAAATAAAGTTTATCGATATAATAAAAATATATAAAAATTTTGAATTATTCTTCAATTAATTAATTAATCAAAGTGAAATACCAATATATTTGATAAATAACTAGATTTGATTCGAACCTAAATTTAATCAAATTAAACATTCGAATAATTAAAAAGTTATCTGACTCATAAAATACCTTATATTGAATATAACATTTCAAATATTTCATTTTAAAATTATATTTAAAAACCATTAAATAATTATCAAATTTTAACTTAATTGAACTAAAGGGTATACTTTGCCCAAAATTTTAGCAAGAAAGGTAATGTATAAAAAATACTTTTCAGTTGGAATTTAATATAACTATTAAGAAAACTATTAATTGAAATTTCACAACTTTTAAATTGCTTTATTCAATAAGAGATGAAATATTTCCAGTTTAATTTGTATAATATCCATTATCTGAAATATTCATAATTATTATATATTTATATAACTTTATTTGTTTGGATATAATCAATATATAGTTTGTAACTGCCAATGTACCTGATCCATAATTATCAAATAACAAATTGTTAAAAATATATCTTTATTGATGTCACTATTTAATTACTCAATATATGAATAACTCTAAAGGTTTATTAAAGTACCAGCTGTTGGTATACAAATGATGCTTGATATATTGGACTACAATTTGTAAGACAGCGAATGCTCAATTAATATTATCTAGCTTGATATATGACTTAATAATTATCCAAAATATTGAAGATATTATTATCAATTTTTATTCACCAAATTGAAAAGTTTGAAAATTCTATTAAATGTTTTATTTAACAAGAAAAAAACATCAGTTAAATATTATATATTAGTAAAAATTAAACCTTAATATATAAATTACCATATAATAATGGGATTTTTGATTACAATTTATTATTAACTATATTTAGTTTTTTAACCTTAGCCTAATAACTTATTTTGAAAAATATTACTTAAAAATGGCAAACTTTTTAATTTTTGATTTTGTCAATATTTTACTAGCTTTAAGAGATAAATAATTTATAAAATATATAAAAGAATCAATATTTATAAATAATATATAAATATATATATATATTAGCCTATAAAAACAAGCCATAAAATTAAAATTATTTATATTTTTATTTATAAATAGTTTTTAATTAAATCAACTTAATTTAAAATATATTATTTAATTATAGCTAACTATATTTGATTATATTATATTAACTATTGCTTAATATATTAAAACCTATAATTTATTTAAATAAGTTATAAATTTATAAATTTTAAATTAAAAGGAAATAAATACCAAAACTTATTATAATTTTTTAAATATATTATATATAATATTATTAACTTAATACTCTATTATTAATATTATAATGCTTAAATCTCTTTCTAAAAAATTTATAAATATATCAATACACTTTAAGATAAAAATAAATAAATTTACAAGATTGTTAAAATTAATAGTGTTAATTAACTTACTATAGTTAAAATAATTAAAGATAATATTAAAGATATATCCAAGCTTAAGTTTAGATATATTAAAATTATAGATATATATAATAAGAAATATATATATATATATACAAATTAATTTATATAACTATATTAATATTATAAAAATATAACAAGAAATACCAAATTATAAAAGAATATAAATTGATATTAATATTATCATATATGTTTTATATTAGAATAGATATCATTTATATCTTAAGAAAAAATATTACTAATTAAAGTAATTTTATTATAAAGTTAAATAAAAGTTTCATTATTATTATTAAAATTAAATTAAAATTAATTAAAATTATTTAACTTAAAAAAATATATTTTAATAAATTTTATAAAAATACTAAATTTTTTTAAAAAAATAATAAACTATTTTATTATTTTATTATTTAAATTAAAAACTACAATAATATGTTAATTATAACTTAAAGATATAAATTATATTTATATATAAGATATCTTTATAAATTTAAAGGAATTAATATTAAGATATATTAAAAAATTTTAAATATTAAATCAAAAAAAACTATTGAGTAATATAAGTTAAACAAATCAAACATTATTTTTTAATAAAATATTACTTTTGTTATATACTAACCCACAAAAGTGAGTCATAAAATCAAATATATATATATATTAATTAATAATTAAAATAATTATATATATTAGATTACTTGAAATTATAATATATAATTAAGGTATATTATTTAATAATAAATAAATATATTTAGATATATATAGTAAACTATTAGCAAAAATATTAACCCTTAATATTTAACCAAGGTGAGTTATAAATTTGTGGGTTTTTGAGATAAGGGGATATATTTAACAATATATAACCATATCATTTTTCTCTCTTTGTTATTATTTTATAATATATTTTACAAATATACTAAATTTTTTTTATTAGTATTATTATACTTAAATCCCTCTCTAAAAAAATCTACTTGTACATTAATTAACTTTATAAAAAAGGTAAATCAACTTATAATATTGCTAGAATTACTAGTGTTAGTTAGTTTACTATAGTTAAAATTGTTAAGAATAATAATAAAGAAACATTTAAACTTAAACTTAAGTGTGTTAAAATTATAGATGAATATAATGAAAAGTATATCTATAGGTTAGTTAATATAGGCAAGTGTGGTACTATTGTAGAAATATAACAGGAACTATAAAACTATACAAGAATATTAGTTAGCACTAATACTATTATATGTGTTTTATATTAGCATAGATACTACTTACACATTAAGAAAAAACACCCCCAACTAAAGAAATCCCATTATAAAACTAGGTGAGAGTTTAAATGTCATTACTAATGTTGAACTAAAACTAATTAGAGTAAGGTTATTTAGTTTAATGAAACAAAAATATACCTTAGTAAATCTAATAAAAAAGCTAGATGCTTCAAAAAAGATGTAGAATTACTTTGTAACTATCATGTTAATTTTACCCAAAAGTACAATAGTAGGTTAATTATTATTTAGGGATATATGTTATCTTTAAGTGTAAAGTATCTTTGTAAAGTTAATGAGGGAATTAATATTGAGATATACTAAAGTATTTTAAACAATGAATTGAAAAAAACCATTGAATAATATAGGTTAAATAAATCTGATATTATTTTCTAGTAAGATAATGTTTTTTACTATACTACAACTTCTACTACCAAATAACTTAAAAATAACAAGATAATAGTTATGAAGTAGCTTTTTCAATCTTTTAACTTTAATCTAATTAAACACCTTTAGGATTAATTAAAAAAAGTAATTAAAGCTTTCCCCACAGTTAAAGATTTAAATTAACTTTAGGAATATGTTTAAGAAGAATAGAACAAGATTAACTTTTCTTAGTATAAGAAATTAGTTGATTCTATACCCTACAAACTTAAAGAAGTTAGAAAAGTTAAAGGTAGATACATTAGGTTTTAATTTTTTTTATCACCAAAAACCTACAAATTTATAACTCACCCTAAATAAAATTTAAAGGTTTATATTTTAATCAATTAATAGCTAAATATCATCATTTAATGATATATATAATTAATAAATATAATAGATTTTAATTATTTAATTTAAATTTATTTTATTAAATATTAATCAAGTTAATAGTAAAAATATAAGTGTTTTTGATTTTATAACTCACTTTTGTAGGTTAGTGTATTATAATTTATATTATTAAATAGCTTAAAAGAAAAAATAATTGTTATAAAATAACTTTTTTAATCTTTTAATTTTAATATAATTAAATATCTATAAAAGTAATTAAATTAATTAAAATTATCCTTTTAAAAAAATTTAAATGAGATTTAAAAATATATATATGAATTCTAAAATAATAGGAATAATTTTCAATATAAAAAGTTAGTTGATTTTATATCTTATAAATTTAAAAAAATCAAGGAAAAAAATAAATATATTAAATATTAATTTAATTATTATAAAACCTATAAATTTATAGTTTTTTTAATTAAATTATTATTTTATAATATCCATTAATAATTTATTAAATTCAACTATTTATATTATATTAAAAATATATAATATTACTAATTATATAATTTGATAGAGTTTATTTAAACTAAAATTGGTTAAGTTATTAATAAAAAAACTTTTTAATTTTATAGTTTATTTTTATAGACTAATATAATAATTTTATAAACTTAAAATAATATTTATTTTTCTGATTTTTGGTCAAAGATTTTAAATTATATAGAGAATTAATTAATTAATATATTTTACTATAAAAGCTTGGATATTAATTATTTTTTATAAATTTTATTTAATTGTATTCTTTAGTAATTTTAAGTTTTATATTAATATATAATATCTATTAGATTTATTATTAAATCAGATGAATTTTGAGATTAAATATATTAAAATAATTATATAATTAATGTTAAATTATTATTAAAATTTATTAATTAATATAAAATAAATATTATTTAAAATATTTTTTTTATTTGATTGATAAATAAAAAATAAATATTGAAATGAATTTTATAAATTTCAGATAATATTCTTTATAGTTTAAAATTTTTAAATCTAATTATAATTGGTAGTTTTGAATGAAATAAAATTTTTATATCATAAATCTTAAAAAACTTTAAAAGATTTTTAATATTATTTAAGTAATATTTAAATAAGTCTTTTTTAATCATTATTTAATTTAATTATAAATTAATTGAAAAATAAACCTTTAGTAATGTATTTTTTAAAGAGTATAAAATAATATATATTATAAGAGTATATAATCTTTTATTTAATTTATAAAGATTTTTTTTAAAATATATTTGAAAAATCAGAAATTTAAAAATTTGGCAAATTCATTTATTAATTAATATTATATTAAGAATGATAATAAATATATATAAAATAATAATATATTATCAAGTGATAAAATATTGAAAAATATATTTTAAAATAATTTAAAAGAAATCTATATTAAAATTTCAGAATAATAATATAATTAAGATTTGAATGGTATTATAAAAACAAATATTAAAGTTGAAAAAGTTTTTAAAAATTACAAGTTTTAAATTATTTGATATATATAGTTATTTATAGTTTTTATGATGGTTTTTAATATTGAGTTCCTCTTTTCACTACTCAGTAGCATGAAATTTTGCGGAAAAAATAATTATAAAATCATATATAGCGTGTATAATAAGGACAAGTATTTAATTATTTATATACATTTATAAATAGGTAACTCATTGTAAAAGTAAGTTGTATATTTGACTCTCTCTCAATATTCTAAATATAATAATATACATTCTAGAATAGAATGTACAAAACTGGTATATTTATTCGAGTCTAAAATAACTTTAATATGGTATCGTTATTTTCCTTTTGTGCCATTTATTGAAAATAAAACATTCCAATTTAGTTTTCATAGACATTTCGTCTATAATGATTTATATATAAAAAATTATAGTTTGCTTATACAGCTTTTGTTAAGATAAATCTATATTAAATCATCTTTAAATATCAGAAATACAATAATATCGATCCTAGAATAGAATAAATAGACTTAGTATATTTATTAATGTCCGAAATTACTTTAATATTGAATCTCTGTTTTTCTTTTGTGTAATTACTTCAAAATAAAACATTAATAATTGTCTTTTCATCTGACATTTAACCTATAATGTATTACTAAGATATAACTATATTCAGTCATCTTTGAATATCCAGAATATAATAACATTTATTCTAGATTAGAATAAACAATGAATATAGTTATTTGAGTCTGACATAGCTTTAATGTAAAACCTTTGTGTTCCTTTTGTACTATTTCTTGAAATTAACATTCTAATTGGCATGGATCAGATCACTTTGTCAACATCATGACGCTGTTGACCATATCTTCTTACTTCATCTTATCTTGTCTTAATTTATCTTTGTACTATTATCAACTTCTACATATAAAAATGGGAAACATTGTCAAATAAACAAAGGATTATCTCACACTGTTTACATTGAAGTAACTAGTACAGATTAACCTTGTTATACTAATCTAATTTCCATCCGACATTTCAGCCATAATAATTTGTCAATAAAAAATATGCAGCTTTTATTAAGATATACCCATATTTGGTTATCTTTGACTATCTGAAATATAATAACATTCACTCTAGATTAGATTAAATAAAACTAGTATATTTATTGGAGTCTGAAATCACTTTAAAATAATATTTTTATTGTTCTTTTGTGCTATTACTTCAGATTATTACATTTTAATTTTCATCCAACATTTGAGCCAGACTATTTTGCAATGAGACAGTATATATAGTCTTCTTATACAGCTTTTATCAAAATGTATCTATATTATATTGATATTCTATTAAGACTTTATTACACTAAAATGAATCTGTTCCAAGTAAAATTTATTACTTTTGTCATTGGTGCTATCGTTTGTAACAGTTTAGATGATTACAATATAAAGCCCGAGTGTACAAAAGATTTTCTCATAAGATATAATTATGCCCCAGATGGTACTAGCAGCTTGAGCAAGACACCTGTATTCATTAGAGTTAGAAACGAATATGAGTCCTGGAAAAATTGTGTCAATTGGGAAAAAAGTCAAAAGGAAATGTTCGATGTCTATAGACCTGGTACATGTTTATATACAAGCAATCAATATTATAGCCCCAAACTTATCAGTAAGGTTGAAGAAGAAACCGAAGTTGTATATCAACTACCTGTTGAAATCAAGGATCAACATCAGATATTTGTAGGATTATCTGCAAGCTGGTATAGACGATTCACTAAAATAAGCTTGTTTAAGACTGTAGACCAATTATTTGTACCTTTGGATACAATTTGGGCAAATGGTGCAGAAAGATTTGTGCAGTTTGATTTCTTTGACCCCTATACAATCAAAGCACTTGGTTTAGATGAGGCCTTTGTGACAAATGATTGTGGTGCATCCCCAAAGTTAGGGTTGGATAAAGATAAGGAGAACTGTAATATTACTGGGTTACAGAGTATACAAAAGTCATTGACAATAGACAAACAGTGTGTACAAGTCGTTCATACATTGGTCGAACTTGGAGAAGAAAATGTTCATGCTTATAAGAATTGTTTTTCATTAGAAGATGACAATAACTTCAAACCTAGAAAGGATATGAGATGTGCAGACCTTAGAGAAAAAGATCCTGAAGGTGGTTGTACCGAAAATAGTATTTTCATTACTCACAGTGCGTTCACAAATTGCCAGTCAAATTCAGCTTTGCAAAGCTTGCCTGACGTTTCACCTGATAAAGTTGGAAAAATAATTCTAGATATAGCTGAAACCGGGGTTAGTTTTATTCCATATGCAGGTCAGACAGCAGCATTTGTTGTTGGAGCTTTAAGAAACACTAAAGACTGGGATGATGCAATTAAAGCTGTTTCAAAAGATCTTTTAGAAACTAAAAAAGGCAAAGAACTTAAGCAAAAAGTTAAGGACAAGTTTGTTGATTCATTGAAAAAATTAATCAGAAAGGCATAATATAGACTAGTTTAATAAACCTTCAAAATCCTTTTTTATGGAATTTTTCGCAAAAATTAATATCATTATATAATATAAAAAACTCAGCAATAAAGACTTAAACAAAGTAAAACAATCACAAAAAACATAGAACATTTGCATACACTAACCCACAAAAGTCAGTCATAAAAAAATCACTTATATGCTTACTTATAACTTAAATAATTCTTAACTAAATCAACTTAAACTAGGTTATATAATATAATATATTATTTTATTATAATATTCTATATTTAATTATATTTTAATTTATTTAATTTTCCATCTGTTAATATATTTAAAATTAAATTTTAATTAAGATGAGTTATAAATCTATTTGTTTTTAAATTAAAAAGATATATAA
>JNEM01014068.1:0-11374 GCA_000697335.1 Conidiobolus incongruus B7586 | reverse complement strand
TAAAATATTTTATTTATATAATATCAAATTTTTAATTAAATATATCTTAGAATATATTTATTATCATACTAAATTTAATAATATATATATATTTAAATTATATTTAACCTATTATATTTCTCTTTTTTACTTAATAACTGATAAAAATTAATTAGGAATTTTTTCATTTAAATATTTATATTTTAAATATATTAAATAACTTGTCAAGTTATTGGCTAAAAATGGAGTTAATCAGTGACTGTATTATTTTACTATTTTACCATTTTTACTATTAAGGATTTATTTATTTTGATCTTATTTGAAAAATCATGGGAATTTGATGTTTATATAAAAAGATGATTCTCATTGCTCTAAAAAGAGGATTGATTTTTTGTTCTTCTCAGAAATAAAGGTAAAAGGTATACTTTGTTACTAATCTGTGTGAGTATTTTGTCTAGTTGATTTATTCTGAAACTAATAAAATCTAACTTTGTTGTAACTGTAAATTATGGAAAAGTGGGGTAATTTGGAGACTAAGAATAAGCATAATCCCCTCCAAGCAGGACTCGACTTAAAAAGTCAACATAACTTGAAAATAAAATTAAAAGATTAAAATATATAATTTATAATATATATTATTAATCATAAATCAATTTCAAATAACTGATTCAAGCGTTATTATATATATATGAAATATAAATTAGATCATTGAAATATATTTTTGATATTAATTAAATTATAAAGATAAATCGTAATAAATGAATAATAAAATTTGAATATATTTTATTAAATATATTGAAAATAATTATTGTCAAAAATATTTTATATTACTTTTGAAATTTAAGTTTCAATAACTATATAGTTGAGAATTTAAAAAGTTTACTATAAAATATGAATTTAGATATATAAACAATATTAATATTATTAATTATTAACTACTATTTATTAATATTGAATATTTAAATGAGAAATTAAATTAAAAAATACCTATTAACCAAATTGAGTAAGTATATTAATTATAACTATTATATCCCAATAATATTAATAGATTAATAATTTTACAGAATAAATAAAATATTGATTATAATATATATATATATATAGTTTTCTATTTATATAATTTATTCAGTAATTAAATTTTAGAAATAATTAACAGTTGACAAATAATAAAATATTATAAAATAATTTTAAAGTTTTGAATTATAGATATTTTTGATGTGAAATAATCTTGTCAATTCTTCAAGAAACTGCGATTACCAGAATGAATCAAGAAGTCACATTAGAGAACACCCATTCCTGAACTGGGTGGTTGTATTCTTTTCTGTCGCTGAGTCATTTCTATCAATAAAAATCAACAATTAAAGCTAATATAAAATTATGACAAACGAACTATTAAAGATATCTCTTTTATCTTCCTTTCAAAAGTATCCAGTCTAAGTTTTTCTCATAACCCTCACAAAAGATTGAGTAGTGACAAGCGCCAGATATTTACTCAAAAAACCCGATTTACAGTAAGCCATTTTCACGTCATTTGATGAACCTCATTAATTTCTCCTAACTCTGTGGTAATCTATCATTCACCACTGGTGATTCCCTGTTTAAGCTCTAAAAGTCTACTTTCTTCCACTATTATAGTTGTCATTTTAAACAAAATATATTCAGATTTTATTTGAATTAAATTATAAATGTGATTGAAAGAAATAATATATAATTATATATTTTAAAATATAATAAATTTATGATAAAAAAAATAAAGGTTTTAACTGAATATCATTATATATAAAGGTAATAAAAAATAATATATAATAACAATATTATTAAATTAAAAGCTCAAAATCTATTGGATATAATATAAATTATTACCATAGAATTGAAGAAATGAGAAATTTTTTAATTTCTTATTATTCTAATATATTATTAATTTCAAATATATATATTAAATGTTTTTAAACTATATATATAGATATTTAATGTTTTTTATTAAAAGATTAGTTTTTAGAGATTTTTTTCTTAATTAAATTATGTTTAATAATGATTATTTAAAGTTTTTTATTTAATATCAGTAAAACTAAACTATAAGCCTTTAATAATTATTTGAAATTTACCAATAACTTTTAATAATAATATTTTATTTAAACCAATTATTTTCATTAAATGAATTATTTTAAAAATAAGAAAAATTATTTAAATCTTATTAAAATTTAAAAAGTTGACTTTAATTATTATTATTGTTTAATAATTAATAAAATAAAATAATCAAAAGATAATTTTTTATTCAATTATAATTTATCAAAGCATTTTAATATTTGTTATATAAATATATTAAATTTATTAAAATTTAAACTTAGATTAATTAATAATAATTTAAAATAAGTATTTTTAATTTAATTAAAATTTAAAAAAATAAATTAACTATAGTTAAATAAAATATACTAAGGTTAACTAAAAATCAAGGGTTTTATAATAAATTATTATAATTATTAATATATTACAAATCTTTTTTTATAATTTATTTTTAAAATATAAATCAAAATATTTGGTTAAGTTAAAATAATCTTTTTCCCAAATTTTAATAAATAGATATTCTATTTATAAATGAATATTAGTTAATATAATAGTTAATAATAATAATATTATTATATATTATTGTTATTTAATTTTTGAGTGAAAATTGATTAATGGTAATTTTATATTGTTTCTTAAATAAAATTATTTTGAAATAATATATTTTAATAATATTTAACATATTGATTTTTTTATATAAAGAATATAAAATAAATAATTATAATAATAAAAAATTATCTGATTAAAAATAATTGAAAAAAGGTACCTATATAATATATTAACTGGATTATAACTTAAGTGGTTATAATTGGTTTAGGTAATTAAAATATTAGCTTGTAAAAAAGAATATTTATATAAAAAAAATTTAATTGGTTTATGAAATATCAAATTTCAGTCTTTAATAAAAAGAATTATTTTTTAGGTAATATAATTTTATTAAAAGTATTATAAAAAGTCATTAGTAATAAAGATAGTATTTATTGTATATTTTAGATTTATATTTGTAAATTATATATTAAAATATTTATTTATCTTCAATCTCAAAAGATTCTTATTATTTAAAATTCAAACTAATATTATTAAAAGTTTTTATTATATTTCATTCAATCACAGTGTCAAATTATGATATTAAATGAATCTTCCATTTGAAATAGCAAAATGCCAATATTTAAATTGTTGATACAGGAATATAAAGAATTTAACAGTTTAATACCAGAAAATAGATGGTTGAAAAGACAGTAATTACTAATTCATTGAATAAATCAAAATTCAAGAGAGTGTTTTACATTACAATAATAAAATATATGATAATGTGTTAATTTATCATTATAAATATAATATTTTATTCAAATTAATTTAAAATAAAATCTTGATATTAAAAGTTGATTTTTAACAATTTTTTCTATGATCATGTTATTAAAACAATTAATCAAGTTAACGGAAAAAATAATTTATCTAAAATCTATTTATGATAAGTAGATTATTAAATTATAATAATTTTTGTAATTAATAAATAAATCTATTGATATTCGTTTAGAAAATCGTATTAAAAAAGTATATTAATTAAAATGTCAACTAAATAATACAATAAAACTGAACATTAATTGCTAATAAAATGTAAATTATATATTGATTCTATTTAATGAAAAATTATTATCAAATTTAAACCATTTAACTATATTAAAAAATAACCAGAGCAGAAACTTTGAATACAAAATATAATAATAATAATAAATATATTGAAGCGTATAAGATATTGTTAAAATTATCGATATCATTTAAATAAAAAAATTATATAATTAATTTTCTCACAATTAAATTAAAATCGATAAAAAGGTGTACAAATATGAATGCCATATATTTAATACGCAATAATTATACTAGATATTTTCAAAAACTCATTTAAAGATTTACGAAGTAGAATCTAATTGAATAGCTTTCAAATCGAACCAATCTAAATGAAATTTCAATTTCTTGACAAATTGTAATAAATTGAGAGGTTCTTTGTTAAGACTACGTTCCCTAATTTGATAAATTTGAAAAAATTCTTTGAGAATTAGGTTACCATGATATTCCCATTTGTGTTGGAGATCTTTCATAGCTTGTATTTTATTCTATTGTGAATAATTAGTGAATTGAATTCAATAAATATTAAGAATGAATATTACCTCATTAATTATAATTTGAAAAGCTTTCCATTTCGTTAATTGCTTTTGAAGACTTAATAATTCGTGCTTGACTTGAAGCAAACTATATGTTTCAATACACACAAAGTTAGGGGGAGGTCGCGACATGTTGGGTGAATCCGTTGAAAAGAATTTTATGGGTTTGACGAATGATGGCGTCGTTTTGATGGACATTCTTCTAGTTTGAAACAGTAAATCTGAAGCTTTTCTTTTATTAGGATTATTTTGAGGTCCTCCTGAATTACTCAGAATTGAATACGTTTTGCGATTAATGTAGGGTGTATTAGGGTCCTCAAAACTATTTTGAATGGTTAATTATATATAATATTCATTAAAAATGAAATCAATTTACTTTATATTGGCATAAATACACCAATAAACTGTGACTTTCTTATTATTTTCCAAATCGAGTTCTAAACAATTTAACCAATTAAATTCCAACCAAGTATCCAATATCCTTTGAAAAAACTTCTCCAAATAACTCACTTCTAAATGTTGATAATTTACATTATTTTTAACTTGGTGAATTAAGTCATGAATCGTAAAACATTTATTTATGTTGGTAATTGGTTCGTGGTACTCGGGTGTTTGGGGTAAATAGGAGGTGAATTCTTTGGGGAATAATGATTTAATACAGAATTCATTGAGACTTGGTAGTCTTATCTCTTTTTTGAACATCTTGTTTATTATAGTGATTAATTATTAATTATTATGAATGCAATTTTAAATTCATATGAACTCAAGTTTATTTATGGGATTATTATCAAATTTGATAAATTAAAATTGCAGTGTAATTATATTATATATTTCTTACTCAAATATTATATGTTAATATTAATCTACAATTGATTAAATTTTAATTGTCAAATATATTTATTAAAACTATGAATCTATTGTTATATATAACAAATAGGATATAAAATAATTGATCTGAAAACTTGATAAGATTAAAATAATGATTCAAAGATTTACCCATAATTAAAATTTAATACTTATTTACATATTATATTCAACCCATTTGATGTCATAATAAATAATTAAAAAAACATAAATCTCATAAGAAAAATTAAATATATTAAAATATTAAGGACCCTTGTATTACAAAAAATGAATCGATTAATAATTCAACCAGTCAAAACTTTAAAATTTACTACCAGGTACTTCCACACTGGTCAATTCCTCCAAAGACAAAGTTCCCCAATTCCCAATCTATTTCAAGATTTCGCCCAACCAATGTGTATGGTGGATTCCTACAACTCCACAGGATTTACTACGAGCTCCCAATTCCGAAGCAATGGAAGTATGTTGATTTTGCACGGAATTCCTTACGCGTGGCAAGTTCAGAATGAGGACTTTGGTCCTAATTTTAATTTGGATAGGTTGAAAGTTTTGGAGATGGTCAGACCTAAACCTGGTAAGATTAAATCATATATTATAATGGATATGATATTTATGGTTTTTAGACTTGTTGGTGTTTGGTACAGGTGCCCAAATTAAACCACTACCTAAGCACATGGTTAAGTATTTGACCTCTTTGGGCATTCAGTCAGAAGTCATGGATACTGTAATTATCTAAAATATATTATCATTTATCAATAACTTATTTAATTTTTTTAGAGGAATGCATGCTCAACTTTTAATTTATTAGCTGAAGAAGGTAGATTGGTTGCCGGTGCTTTTTTATTACCTAAGAAAGGAATTTAAGCGTTTATTTATTCGATATTGAAGTTTATGAAATTAAAATAACATATATTTAAATAAAAAGAAATATTGAATTAAAGAAAAATTATATTTGGATATCAAAACAATATCTAGATTAAAGTTCCGATACGGGGAATCGAACCCCGGCCATCTCGGTGAGAGCGAGATATCCTGACCACTGGACCATATCGGATTATTAAATTTTAATATTTCTATTTAAATTTATGATAGTTTTCAATTTTCATATTTTATCATTTAATCTACTTTAATTGTTTATTTTTCAAATTTAACATTTTTCATATTCATTATATTGTCATTTATCTTTTATTTTTATCATTAAATTTTTTTCTTATCTTTTTATATTCAATTCAAAACCACTTTGGTTCATAGATACTTTTACTAATTACCCTTCACATTCAACATTTTACTTCTATTTTACTTTGAAAACACTTAAGTTTTCATATATAATTAATACCGAGTTAGATATATTAAAAAATTTAATAATCTATATAATAATTAAAACTTAAAGAATCATTATATTAAATAATAATTATATTAAAATTAAAATAAATTGATTAGTAATAATTAACAAGATTAATTAAAAAATATTCTTAAACGTTGAAAGAATATTGAAAGAGAACAATTAAATTTTTATATTCATAAAACTTAAAAAACTTTGATTTGATATTGTTAATAATAAGGTCAAATTAAAATCTACAAGTAAACAGTAAAAAAATAATAATTTATATAGATATTGTCTTAAATAAGAATATTTATAATATTAGATATACAAATTCGGGATTAAAGTAATAAAATTAAAAGAATTATTATTATTATAAAGATAAATCAGTGTAATAATTACTAAAAAACAATTTTAATATACTAAAAAAGCATAAAAGTGGTAAATAATAATTGAAATATATATAATATTTAGTAATTAGCTTAATTCCCAAATCTATTTCATGAGGTTTTTCTTATCAAATTAGGGTTTTAACCTCCAATATTTGATAAAGAATAATTTTTATTCTAACTCCATATCGAACATTTCACCAGCTGCTCCCGATTTTTTATCTAAATAAAAATTAATAAATTAAAACTTTTAAAAAATTGAAAAAATTACCTTGATGACTTTCCTTCTCCTTCTTGGTGGTATCATCTTCCGAATCGGAATCGGGTGAAATATTTTTCGATAATGAAGAGTGGTGGAGGGGGATAGAGTTCTTGTACGAGGCACTAGTCACTCCAGGTACATGTCCCAAACTCTTGGGTGGGGTTTGAGATAGTGGTGAATTTCTCAAATTTAATAAAGTGTTACGATCGTAAATAATTCTAGTTCCTAATAATGGATATTAATTATTGGTTATTTTGGTGATTGCGGTTATAATTAATTACCTCCAGGTGTGGTGGAGAAGATGGTGCCTTGGGGGGTAGTACTATAGTCGGAAGGCAAAGGGGTGGAGGGATCGGCCTTGCGAATGCGAATGGGGATGCCGTTAGGTTGAAATTCCGAGTTGTGAGTCATAATATTAAAGAGTTGGGTGTGACTTTAGCTTCAATACAGATACAGCAATAAGATGGACTTAATTTATATTATATGTTTTTAAATAAATACAAATTGAAAATTTTTGTGCTTATTAAATGTTTAGTTTTATATTTGTGAAAGAGAGCTGTGTAGGGTTTTAGTTGAAAAAAAAAATTAAGCCAAAGACCAAATATTTCAATTCCTAATTTTTTTTTCCATTTATACTTTAATGACCAATCATCATCAGTTAAATTCCAATTCATTACTAGTAATTAGAAGAAGTTTGGCATTTTCTATTTTAGTAAATAATAAATCCAATCAACTTTTATATTAGCCACCTTCATCCTTTCCTTTGCTTATTTATTAGTGGGATTCGTTGATTTATCAAGAGTTAATTTTAATCTATTTAATTTGATATTATATACTGTTAATTTTTGTCTATTTTGGTTACAATTGATAATTTTAGAGTTCATTAACTAGTATCATTTAGGATTTAATGAATTTATCAATTGATTCTTTCAATCTATGATTTCATAATTATACATCCAAATTTTTTTGTTAAATGCTCATACTTATTTGCATTAAAATAATAAAACCACTTACATAAGATTATCAGTAACTCAGCCTTAGATTTCATGGTATTTAATCGATCATTATATTACAAATATCACATAGATAAGTACTTATATAACTATTACCATAATATACTTTTATTCTTCTGTAACTTAGATTGCAGCCATCAATAACTGCTAATCATTTTAGATATAAGATTTCAAATTTTTATTACACGATTCATATAATTAATAAAGATTGAGAAAAGTAAAACATAATAAAGTTTAATTCACAATAGGTGTTTGACATATCATATTCGATATGGATGCAGTACCTTGGAAATCATGCTTATTTATTATTTTTTAAATTATTGGTAATATTTAGCTTTGTACTATTTTGTGATGATAAACGTCTTTTAATATTTATTAATATTTTTATTATCTATATTATATCAAAATTTTATTAATACCTCCAAATTTTAAAATTATTTTTAACCTCTTTAAAATTTGCAAAGCTTTTTCAAAATCAAAATTTTATATAAAAAGCTCCACCCTGTGTAACAGCTAAACCATAAATATATATTGTAAGATTTTTGTGTAATAGAAATTTCGAGATATTTTGATTTTAACATTTATATACTAATTAAAAATATAAAAAATTTAAAATAAATTTTATAAGTGTATAATTAAAATTATCAATTTTAAAATTGATTTTTGATAAATTACTAACATTATAATAATGAAAAATTTATAATAACCTTATATCTATATACTTATTAAGCTAAAAATTATTCAAATTTCGTTGAATTTAAATTCTGTACTCTATTATATGGTATATTTAACAATGCTAATAAATATTTTCGAACTTTCAAAATTAAATGAAATATTATATATATTCCTTTCAATATAACGTTTAATTTACTGATTTTGAAAAAATAGTGAAAATGTATATATTTTTACTGTTTTATTATATAATAGGAAAAAATTATAGCATGATTGTATAAAGATTATAAGTAATAAGCTAAATATCTGATACAAAATTTGGCAATAACCCTTGATTTGAAAATGGACCAAAGAAATCTTTTATCGATGTGTTTTTGATCATTAATATATATTATCAGATCTTATTATTATTTTAAGATTATATTTTATTTATTTGTATTTTTATATTATATATTATTACTAATGATAAGTTTCCAAATGATTAATAATTTGGTAATATGTATTTTAGTTACTTAAGTTTTTTTATAAATTATCTATAAATTAATTATTTAATAAAATTATTATATAAATCTTATTTTATATTTATTTATAATATACTGTATTATATTATTATATTTAAGCTTTATTCAATCTATATTCAACAAAAACATAATTTTTAAAATTATTTTATAATTGTAATACTGATTATTATTACTTTGTATTTTAAATAATAGGAATTTTATATAATTAATAATAAATAAATATTTTGATATATAATCCATAATAATAATAAAATAATATAAATTTAAAAGTTTTTTTTAATTATTAAAAACTTTTTGCTATATTTTTAACAAACTTCTAATACTTAAAAAATAATTCTTTTTATTAAAAATTAAAATTTGATATTTTATATTTTAAATAAATTTTCCTATAAAAATTTCCTTTTCTATAAACTGGTTTTTTAATTACTTAAAGTAATTATAATCATATAAGTTATTATTAAAGGAATATACTAAATATGGTAATTTTTTAGTGATTTTTAATTAGAATTTTTTTATAACTGTAAATTTATATACTTTGTAATTATTATGTAAAATAATAAATTTTCTTAAATTGGATTAAAAATACTAAATAAAAATAATATTATTTAAAAAAAACAATATAAAGTTTATTATTAACTGATTTTCTTTCAAAAACTTAATAAAAGTAATATATAATATTATAATTTTTATAATTATTATTTGTTTATTAATAAAATATTTATTTAAAAAGATATATAATAATGGTGATTTTAATTTAATATAATATTTTATTAAAAAATAATATAAAAAATTAAAAATTAATTAATTATAACTATTACTTTATAATTTAAATAATGGGAATTTTTTGCAATTGAAAAAAATAAACATTTTAATATTTAAAAAGTAAAAATTAATATATAATATATAATTAATAATTTCCTTTATTTCTAATAACTTTTTGCTATACTTTTAACAAAGATCTAACACTTAAAAAATAATTCTTTTTATTAAAGACTAAAATTTGATATTTCACAAACCAATTAAATTTTCCTATAGAAATTTTCTTTCTTGTAAGCTGGTTTTTTAATTGCCTAAAACAATTATAATTATATATGTTATAATCTAAAGAATATACTAGATAAGGTAGTTCTTTCCAGTTATTTTTAATTAAAAAGTTTTTTACAACTTTAGATTTATGTATTTTATAATTATCATGCAAAATAATAAGTCTTCTCAAATTATATTAAGAATACTAATTAGAAATAATTTTATTTAAAAAAATATAAAGTTTACTATTAATTGATTTTCCTTTAAGAACTAAATAAAAATAACATATACTATTATAATCCATTACAATAATTAACATTTATTTATCAATAAAATGTTTATTTAAATGAATTTGTAAAGGGGGTTGATTTAGCTTAATCCAACACTTTGATTTATGTTTTAATAAAGGATTATACAAAAAAATCTAAGATTCATCAATTGTAATAATATACTGTAAAAGCTTTGGTTTCTAGCTATACCTTAGTAAGTTTTGTTTAGCAATAGCTACTCTAGCTTTTTTTAAGCTTTAGTTAAATTATAAAATATTTATTTTGTATTTTTATTAATTAATTTTAATTTAAACTTTAATATATATAAAATACTTATATAACTAATATTAAAATATTTTGATAATTCTCTAGCTAAAATAAAAAAGTACTTTTCAATATATTTTTTTACTTTATTAATAATTAAAAGAGTAACAGTTAAAATTATTCTTTTAGATTTTAACAGGTTTTGGGTAGTTTCTCTCTTAGCCTTAAAATAATTTACCTAGTGATAAATTAATGATTTAAATAATACTTTATTACCAAAAGTTGTTTGTAAATTTTAAATGATTTTAGAGGGTTTATGGTTAAGTTTTACTAATACTAAAATAAAAAACTTTTGATGGTTACTATTTAGTTTAAGTATAATTAAATTAAACAACTAATTTTAAAAAATTATTTTTTTAATCAAAGAAGTTATTATATATATATATATAATTTAAAACTATTTATTTTTTTATTTGTTTTGTATATATTTTTTTATTGGAAACTAATAATATATTTGAAAAATCAGATATTAAAAAATTTCCCATTTCTTTATCTCTATAGTAATATT
>JNEM01014067.1:0-12297 GCA_000697335.1 Conidiobolus incongruus B7586 | reverse complement strand
CACTTTCATATAATCCAATTAACTATAAATTATATGATTAATTTATACTTATATAGTTAAATTAATTGTATAAATAGTATTAAATTATCTAATAAACTAGGTTCCTCTTTTTCCTCTCAATTCTTACTATTTTTACCTTTACACTATTTCTAAGATTGAGACTATATTCTGTTGATATTGTAGGATATTGGCACTACCTAATATAAATCTTAATATATCGGTGACTCATCCTAGTTCGAAGCTTAATTAAACTTTGTTTACACTTGCACGCTACAGCCACGTTATATTACCATGTTCTACGCCACACTACTTTTATATTAAGTCTTCCTCTGCACTATATTAGTTTAACTACCACTACGCTTACAAATATAATAATTATATATAACTTTGATTAAATTAATTTAAATATATTATATTCCAAAATATCTATTTCATTGTTTATATTTTTATTAATATATACTTTAATAAGAAATATAAAAATTAAATTTGTTTTAATAAATTCAATTAATATTATAAATATAAAATTATATTGGTATATATTATAAAATTAGTAAGAAAATATAATTATCATTATTTCTAACTTTGATTAATTTATTATATTTATAATAACTATATTTTTCTAGGAATTATATAATATTAAATATAGGTGTTAATATATGATAATATATTAACTTATAAAAATAAGCCATAAAATCAAATATATATATATTTTTATTAATAATTAAAACAATTAAATATTTTAAATTATTTAAAACTTAATATATAATTAAGGTATATTATTTGATAATAAATGAATATATTTAGATATATTTAGTAAACTATTAGCAAATATATCAACTTTTAATATTTAATTAAGAAAAATTATAAATTTATGGGTTTTTAAAATAAAAGGATAGATTTTATAATATATAACCATATTTTTTTTTCTTTGTTATTATTTTATAAAATATTTTACAAATATAATGAATTTTTTTATTAGTATTACACTAACCTGCAAAAGTAAGTCATAAAATCAAAAACACCTATATTTTTACTAATAACTTGATTAATATTTAATGAAATAAACCTAAATTAAATAATTAAAATCTAATATATTTATTAGTTATATATATCATTAAATAATGATATTTAGCTATTAATTGGCTAAAATATAAACCCTTAAATTTTACCTAAGGTGAGTTATAAATTTGTAGGTTTTTAGTGATAAAAAAAATTAAAACCTAGTGTATCTACCTTTAGCTTTTCTAACTTCTTTAAGTTTGTGGGGTATAGAATCAACTAACTTCTTATACTAGGAAGGGTTAATCTTGTTCTATGCTTCTTAAACATATTCCTAAAGTTAATCTAAATTTTTTGCTGGGGGGAAAGCTTTAATAGCTTTTTTTAACTGATCCCAAAGGTGTTTAATTAGATTAAAGTTAGGAGATTAAAGAGGCTACTTCATAATTGTTATCTTGTTATTTTTAAGCTATTTGATAGTAGAAGCTATAGTATAGCAAGAGGCATTATCTTGCTGGAAAATAACATTAGATTTGTTTAACCTATACCATTCAATGGTTTTTTTCAATTCATTGTTTAGAATACTTTGGTATATCTCAGCATTAATTCCCCCATTAATTTTACAAAGATACCCTACACCTAAAGACAACATACATCCCTAAACAATAATTAACCCACCATTATACTTTTAGGTAGAATTAACCTAATGGTTATAAAGTAGTTCTGCATCTTTTCTAAAGTATCTAGCTTTTCTATCAGATCCACTAAAGTATATTTTTATTTCATTAGACTAAATAACCTTACTCTAATCAGTTTCAGTTCAATATTAGTGGCAACATTCAAACTCCCACCTAGCTTTATAGTGGGATTTCTTTAGTTGGGGGTGTTTTTTCTTAAGGTGTGAGCAGTATCCATGCTAATATAAAACACATATAATAGTATCAGTGTTAACTAATATTCTTGTATAGTCTTATAGTTCCTGTTGTATTTCTACAGTAGTACCACACTTGCTTATACTAACTAACCTACAGATATACTTCTTATCATGTTTATCTATAATCCTAGCACACTTAAGTTTAGGTTTAAATGTTTTTTTATTGCTATTCTTAACAGCTTTAACTACAGTAAATTAACTAACACTAGTAATTCTAGCAATATTATGAGTTAATTTACCTTCTTTATAAAATTAATTAATACATAAGTGGATTTTTTTAGAGAGAGATTTAGGTATAATGATACTAATAAAAAAAATTTAATATATCTATAAAATATTATATAAAATAATAACAAAGAGAGAAAAAAGATATGGTTATATATTGTTAAATATATCCCCTTATCTCAAAAACCTGTAAATTTATAACTCACCTTGGTTAAATATTAAGGGTTAATATTTTTGCTAATAGTTTACTAAATATATCTAAATATATTTATCTATTATTAAATAATATACCTTAATTATATATTATAGTTTCAAGTAATTTAATATATACAATTGTTTTAGTTATTAATTAAAATATATATATTTTTGATTTTATGACTTATTTTTGCAGGTTAGTGTATTATACCTAAATCTTTTTTTAAAAGAATTTTTTTATATATTAATTAACTTTATAAAAAAGATAAATTAATTTATTATATTATTATAATTACTAATTTTAGTTAATTTATTATAATTAAAGCTATTAACAATAACAATAGAAATATATTTAAAATTAGACTTAAATTTATTAAAGTAATAGATAAATATAATAAGAAATATATTTATAGATTGGTTAATATAAGCAAATATAATATTATTATAGAAATATAACAAGAAAAATAAAACTATATAAGAATAATTAATAATATTAATATTATTATATATGTTTTTTAATAATTTAGATATATTTAATATTTTAAGAAATAATATTTTTAATTAAAAAAATCCCATTATAAAGCTAGGCAAGAGTTTGAATATTGTAATTAATATTAAATTAAAATTAATTAGAATAAGGTTATTTAGTTTAATAAAACAAAAATATATTTTAGTAGTTTTAATAAAAAAGCTAGATATTTTAGAAAAAATATAGAACTATTTTATAACTATTATGTTAATTCTACCCAAAAATACAATAGTAGGTTAATTATTATTTAGGGATATATATTGTATTTAGGTATAGGGTATCTTTATAAAGTTAATAGGGGAATTAATACTAAGATATACTAAAGTATTTTGAATAATGAATTGAAAAAAACCAATGAATAATATAGGTTAAACAAATCTAATGTTATTTTCCAATAAGATAATGCTTTTTGCTATACTATAGCTTCTATTACCAAATAGCTTAAAAATAACAAGATAATAGTTATAAAGTAGCTTCTTTAATCTCTTAACTTTAATCTAATTAAATATTTTTGGGATTAATTAAAAGAAGCTATTAAAGTTTTCCCCCCAACAAAAAATTTAAATCAACTTTAAAAATATATTCAAGGAGCATAAAATAAGATTAACCCTTTTTAATATAAGAAGTTAGTTGATTCTATACCCTTTAAACTTAAAGAAGTTAGAAAAGCTAAAGGTAGATACACTAAGTTTTAATTTTTTTTATCACTAAAAACCTATAAATTTATTATTCACCCTAGGTAAAATTAAAAGGTTTATATTTTAACCATTTAATAGTTAAATATTATCATTTAGTAATATATATAATTAATAAATATAATAGATTTTAATTATTTAATTTAAGTTTATTTTATTAAATATTTATCAAGTTATTAGTAAAAATATAAATGTTTTTGATTTTATAATTTACTTTTGCAGGTTAATATAGTTATTTAGAATAATATTAAAAAACAATTATAATAAAACTTAAATATATTAAAATTTAAAATAATTAAGATAAAATATATATTTGTAGATTAGTTAATATAAATAAATATAATATTACTATAAAAATATAACAAGAATTATAAAATTATATAAGAATATTAGTTAGTATTAATATTACTTTTTTTTTAATAATTGGAATTTTTTGCAATTAAAAGTAAATAAATATTTTAATATATAATATATAAATATAAATTTATTATATAAATTTAATAGTTTTTTTAACTATTAATAATTTTATATTATATTTTTAGTAAAGATCTAACCTTTAAAAATAATTACTTTTATTAAAAACTGTAATTTGATATTTTACAAACCAATTAAATTTTTTATAGAAATTTTCTTTCTTATAAGCTGGTTTTTTAATTATCTAAAGCAATTATAATCACATAGGTAATAATCTAAAGAATATACTAAATAAAGAATTTTTTTCTAGTTATTTTTAATTAAAAGGTTTTTTATAACTTTAGATTTATATATTTTATAATTATCATGCAAAATAATAAGTCTTATCAAATTATACTAAAAAAACTAATTAGAAATAATTTTAATTAAAAAATAATATAAAGTTTATTAATAATTGATTTTTCTTCAAGAACTAAAAAAAACTAATATATACTATTATAATCTATTATAATAATTAATATTTTTTTTATTAACAAAATGTTTATTAAAAGAAATTTCTGAAAAGGGTTAATTTAACTTAATCTAGTATCTTGATTAATATTTTAATAAAGGATTATATATAAGGATTTAAGATTTATCAATTATAACTATTCATTGTAAAATTTTAAGCTTTTAGTAATATTTTATCAAGTTTTGCTTAATAATAACTACTCTAGCATTTTTTTAAATATTTGTTAAATTATAATTTATTTATTTTATATTGTTATATATTAAATTAAGTTTAAACTTTAGTATATATAAAATACTTATAAGACTAATATAAAATTGGTTAGATTATTCTTTAACTAAAATAAAAGGGTGCTTTTTAGTATATTTTTTCACTTTATTAATAATCAAAAGAGTAATAGTTATAGTTAGTTTTTGAATTTTTAATATATTTTAGATAGTTTTTCTCTTAACCATAAAATAATTTAACTAAAAATAAATTATTGATTTAGATAATGTTTCTTTATTAAAAATTGCTTATATATTTTAAATAATTTTAGAAAGCTTATGGTTAAGTTTTATTGATACTAAAATAAAAAACTTTTAATAATTACTATTTAGTTTAAGTATAATTAAATTAAAGAACCAATTTTAAAAAGTTAATTTTTTAATTAAAAAAATTATTATATATATATATATATATATATATTAACCTATAAAAGTGAGTTATAAAATTCAAAATATATACATTTCTATTAATATCTCAATTAATTCTAATTTAAATAAACTTATATTAAACTATGTAATTAATATATATTTTTTATTTATAATATAATATATATAAATTTAATTAATTATTAATTGATATATTAATATTAAAAGTATACTTAACATAAGTTATAAATTTACAGGTTTTAGTATTAATAGAAAAATTTATATCTAGTATATCTACCTTTTGCTTTTCTAACTTCTTTAAGTTTATAGGGTATAGAGTTAACTAGCTTCTTATATTAAACAAAACTAATATTATTCTAAGCTTTTTGAATATACTTTTAAAGTTGATTTAAATTTTTTTTTGGGGGGAAAGCTTTAATTATTTTTTATATTTAATCCTAAAAATATTCAATTGGGTTAAAATTAGGAGATTAAAGAGGCTATTTTATCATAATTATTTTGTTATTTTTAAGCTATTTAATAGTAGAATCTGTAGTATAATAAGGTGTATTATCTTGTTAAAAAATAATATTTGATTTTTTAATTTATATTACTAAATAGTTTTTTTCAATTTATTATTTAGAATATTTTAGTACATCTTAGTATTAATTCCCCCATCAACCCTACAAAAATACCCTACACCTAAAGATAACATATATCCCTAAATTATAATTAACCTAGTATTGTATTTTTAGGTTATAATAACATAATGGTTATAAAATGGTTCATTATCTTTTTAAAACATCTAGCTTTTTTATTAAATTTATTAAAATATATTTTTGTTTCATCAAACTAAATAACCCTACTTTAGTTAATTTTGGTTTAACTTTAATATTGATATTTAAACTCCCACTTAACTTTATAGTGGGACTTTTTTAGTTGGGGGTGTTTTTTCTTAAAGTATAAACAGTATCTATTTTAATATAAAGCATATATAATAGTATTAGTACTAATTAATATTCTTATATAGTTTTATAATTTTTGTTGTACTTTTACAACAATATTATATTTACTTATACTAATTAATCCATAAATATACTTTTCATCATATTTATCTATAATTTTAATATATTTAAGTTTTAGTTTAAGTGTTTCTTTAGCATTATTTTTAATAACCCTAACTATAGTAGATTAGCTAATACTAGTAATTCTAGTAATCTCATCAGTTGATTTATTTTTATTATAAAGTTCATTAATATATAAGTAAACTTTTTTAGAGAGAGATTTAAGTATTATAATATTAATTTTAAAATATTAGCTTAATTGTTTTATAATATATATAATACAACAAAAGAAAAAAAAGATATATATAAATTTTCTTATTTATACCCCTTTAACTTATAAACCAGCAAATTTATAACTCATCTTGGTTAAATTTTAGGTTTTTATATATTAACCAATAGCTAATATAATATAATATAATATAGTTAGTTATAATCAATTAATATTGATAAATTATATATTTTAATTTAAATTTATTTAATTTGGAATTATTTAAGATATAAGTAAATATTTAAGTAATTTTGATTTTATAACTTACTTTTGCTAGCTAATATATATATATATACATATATTAAAAATATATAATTTTCTATTTATTTTAAATTAATAATATGCTTGAAAAATCAAAAATTAAAAAATTACCCATTTTTTCAAATTCAAAATAATATTATAATATATATTTTATATTAGAATAAATATCACTTATATCTTAAGAAAAAACACCTACTATTAAAAAAATTTTCTTATAAAGTTAAGTGGTAGTTTAAATATTAATATTAAAGTTGAAACAAAATTAACTAGAGTAAGGTTATTTAATTTAATTAAACAGAAATATATGATAGTGAATTTAATAAAAAAGTGAAATTTTGTAAAATAAATATAGAATTATTTTGTTAAGAAATTAGTTTTTTGAATTTTTATATATATTTCTTTATAATTCAATTAAATTTAAATTATATAATGGATTTATATTTTTATAACTAAATTGATTATATAAATAATAATAAATTATTTAATAAACTAAGTTTTTCTTTTTTCTCTTAATATTTACTATTTCTTATTATTTACATTATTTTTAAGAATAAAACTATATTATATTAATATTATAATATATTAATATAATATAATATAAATCTTAATATATTGATAACTTATCTTAATTTAAAACTTAATTAATTTTTTTTAATTTCATATTATATTTGATAATATATTGTTATATTTATTCTATATTACTTTTATATTAAGTTTTTTTATATTATATTAATAATCTTTTACTATTATACTTATATAATTATAATGATAAAATTATCAAAAACTTTATTAGAAAACTAATAACTATTTGTGTTTACTCTATTTATTATTTTTTTAAATTTTATTTATAATTTATTTTACTTAAATTTAATATTATATATAGTTATATTATTAAAAACATACCCTTATATTATTTGAATAAAGATATTAATTTAATAATTAAGTGAATTTAAACTTTAATCTTTTAAAGCTTTCTTCCCTTTAAAAAGGTTATTTTAAATAACTATTAATTAATAAAAATATTGTTTAAAAAAATTAAATCTAATGAATTAGTTATTTCATTATTATTAATATATTAAATTATGTTTTTAGTATTTTTAAAGATAAATTAAGTAATTATAATAGTTTTAGAAACCTTTATAAAATCAAAAACTATTTTAAAAATATAAAGAATTATTTTATTAGTATAGAAATTAAATAATGGCAAAATTTTAAGATTGAAATTAAACAAATAAATTAATAAATAATATATAAAAATTAATGAATAATATAAAATTAATTACCTCTTTTATTGTTAATAACTCTTTTTTATACCTTTGGTAAGCTTCTAATACCTAAAAAACAGTTCTTTTTATTAAAGACTGAAATTTAATATTTCATAAACTAATTTAATTTGTTTGCAGGAATTTTTTTTCTTGCAAGCTATTTTTTTAATTATTTAAAAAAATTATAATCATATGGGTTATAATTAGGTGAATATACTAGATATGGTAACTCCCTCTAAATTTTTTTATATAAAAATCTTTTATAGCTTTATCTTTATATATTTAATAATTATTATGTAAAATAATAGGTATCTTTAATTTATATTGACAACATTATTTAGAAATTGTTTTATTTAAAAAAATAATATATAACTTATTATTAATTGATTTTCTTTGAGGTATTAAATAAAAAAACCATATACTATTATAGTCTATTATAATAATTAACATTCACTTATATTTAAAGTGTTTATTCATTAGAATTTATAAAGGGGATTGATTTAGCTTAACCCAACATCTTATTTTATTTTTAAGCAAAGGATTATATAAAGGAATCTAAGATTCATCAATTAGAAGTATTTGTTTAAAAACCTTTGTTTTTAGTTATACCTTAATAAGTTTTGTTTAGCTATAGCTACTCTAATTTTCTTTTAAGCTTCTATTAAATTATAAGATAACTATTTTGTATTTTTATTAATTAATTTAAGTTTAAACTTAAGTAAATATAACATGCTTATATAATTAATATTAAATTACTTTAATAGTTCTCTAGTTGAAATAAAAAGATATTTCTTAATATGTTTTTTTATTCTATTAGTAAGTAAAAAAGTAATTATAGAAATTAATCTTTTAGATTTTGGTAAATTTTAAATAATATCCCTTCTAGCTTTAAAATCACAAATCTAGTAATATATGGTAGTTTTAGATAAAGCATCATCTCTATAAGTTGTTTGCAAGTTTTAGATGATTTTAGAGGGTTTATAATTAAGTTTTAAAGATACAAAAATGAAAACCTTTTGATAATCATAATTTAGTTTAAGAATAATTAAATTTAAGTGTAAATTTTAAAATCAAAAATATTTTAATAAAAAAAATAATTAAAATTAAATATATATATATATAGTTTGAAAATATATAATTTCCTATATATTTTATATATATATAATTTTTCAAAATATATAATATGTTTGAAAGATCAGAAATTAAAAAATTTCCTATTTTTTAATTTCAATACTAATAATTTAATTTTTAATTAAGATACAAAGAATATTTTTAAATTCACTTTTTTTTAAAAATTTACTTATATTTAATAATTAACTTATTATAAGCTTAATTTTAAAGAATATTTAAGAAGATCATTTATTTTAAAAATATAAATTTTCAAATAATTAAAAAAAATCATTAAAAAAATATTACTTAATAATTAAATTAAAATGAAATAATAAAAAATACTTTCTTATCTAAAATAAATAACATTTATAAAATAATTAATTAAGAAATTTAATTAGATATATTTAAATATATTAAACATCATTAAAATAATAAATCTACAAGTTATTATAAAGCTTTAAACTTTAAATAAAGGTTTAATTGATTGATTGGCAATATTTTGATAATATTCTCTTTTAATATTTCTGATATAGTAATTATAATTAATAATATCTTTTATTTTATAATTAAATTTTTTGACCAAAAGAATTAATTATTTAAAATTTACTTTAGCTTATTTAAATCTTAAAAGATGATTATTTCTATTTTAAAGCTTTATAAGAAAATATTTAATAAAAATATTAAAGTTTATTTAAAAATAAATAAAAATTGTTATTATTGTTAAAAGGCTTAATTTAATTTTAAAACTAATAAATATCCCCTTAAAAAACAATATTAATATAATTTATAATAATTTTAATATATTAATCATAAGTTAAACTTAAATAATATTAATACACTATCTTGCCAAAGTGAGTCATAAAATCAAAAACACCTATATTTTTACTAATAACTTGATTAATATTTAATGAAATAAACCAAAATTAAATAATTAAAATCTATTATATTTATTAGTTATATATATCATTAAATGATGATATTTAGCTATTAATTGGTTAAAATATAAACCCTTAAATTTTACCTAAGATGAGTTATAAATTTGTAAGTTTTTGGTGATAAAAAAAAATTAAAACCTAGTGTATCTACCTTTAGCTTTCCTAACTTCTTTAAATCTGTGGGGTATAGAATCAACTAACTTCTTACACTAAAAAGGGTTAATCTTGTTCTATGCTTCTTAAACATATTTTTAAAGTTGATCTAAATTTTTTGCTGGGGGAAAGCTTTAATAGCTTTTTTTAACTAATCCCAAAGGTGTTTAATTAGATTAAAGTTAAAAGATTAAAGAGGCTACTTTATAACTATTATCTTGTTATTTTTAAGCTATTTGGTAGTAGAAGCTGTAGTATAGCAAGAGGTATTATCTTGCTAGAAAATAACATCAAATTTGTTTAACCTATACTATTCAATAGTTTTTTTCAATTCATTTTTTAAAATACTTTAGTATATCTCAACATTAATTCCCCTATTAACTTTACAAAGATACCTTATACCTAAAGACAACATATATCCCCAAACAATAATTAACCTACTATTATACTTTTAGGTAGAATTAACATAATAGTCACAAAGTAATTCTATATCTTTTCTGAAACATCTAGCTTTTTTATCAGATCCACTAAAGTATATTTTTGTTTCATTAGATTAAATAACCTTACTTTAATCAGTTTTAGTTTAACATTAGTAGCAACATTTAAACTCCTGCTTAGCTTTACAATGGGATTTCTTTAGTTGGGGGTGTTTTTTCTTGAAGTGTAAGTGGTATCCATGCTAACATAAAATATATATAATAGTATTAGTGCTAACTAATATTCTTGTATAGTCTCACAATTCCTGCTGTATTTCTACAATAGTACTACACTTACCTGTATTAACCAACCTACAAATATACTTCTCATCATGTTCATCTATAATTTTAATACACTTAAGTTTAAGTTTAAATGTTTCTTTATTGCTATTCTTAACAGCTTTAGCTATAGTAAACTAGCTAACACTAGTAATTCTAGCAATATTACAAGTTGATTTATCTTCTTTATAAAGTTAATTGATGCACAAGTAAATTTTTTTAGAGAGGGATTTAGGTATAATGATACTAATAAAAAGAATTTAGTATATCTGTAAAATATTATATAAAATAATAACAAAGAGAGAAAAAAAATATGGTTATATATTGTTAAATATATCCCCTTATCTCAAAAACCCACAAATTTATAACTCACCTTAGTTAAATATTAAGGGTTAATATTTTTACTAATAGTTTACTAAATATATCTAAATATATTTATCTATTATTAAATAATATACCTTAATTATATATTATAGTTTCAAGTAATCTAATATATACAATTGTTTTAGTTATTAATTAAAATATATATATTTTTGATTTTATGACTCACTTTTGTAGGTTAGTATATAACCTTAAAATTACCTTTTTTATAATTAATTAGCATATTTTAATTTAATCCACAATAGTTTTAATAAACTAAAAGTTTAGTTAATTAAACTATATATATTTAGGAGATTTAATTTATTAAATTATTAAAAATTCAAAATATTCTGGTAACTAATTTATTTTATAATCTTTATCTTAAACTTTTATCTTACTATTTATTTTAACTAAAAATCTTTATAAATATATTTGTTGATATTTTAATTAACTCTAATTGTTTTAATTATTTTTTTTTCTTTTATTATTAGAAAACTTTTTTTACCTATTTAAATAATAGCTTAATAATTAAATATGCTAATAATTTAATAGAATAAGCATTTAATATTATATTTAAATACCTTTCACTATCTTTTAATTACTCTTAACATATTAAGTTCTTAGTTAGAAATATTAATTATAATTTTATATTAGGTTCAAGTTAGTTAAAATATTATAGTTTTATATCAATATATATTATTCTAGAAGGTTAAAATTTATCTCTTTTATTTTTCAAAAAAAATTAATATAATTAATCTTAAAAAATTTATATTGACTTATTATAAAACTATTTAATACTTTATGTAATATTAACTTTATAATTATAACAAATAATTTTATTAAGATAAATAAAAATAAATAAAAAAATCAATTAAAAATTTTAATAATTTATAAAAATATATTTTTATTTATTATTCATTTATTGATAATTCATTTATTAATTTCAATGAAGTTATATTTAATGATTACTTCTTATATAATATAATAAGCTAATT
>JNEM01014066.1:0-18223 GCA_000697335.1 Conidiobolus incongruus B7586 | reverse complement strand
TTTAAATTTTAAAAAAAAATTTAAAATATTTATCAATAAAAACATATTCTTTTTATTTTAATAAATTTAATTAAAATTTGAAATAGTGAAAAAAAAATAGTTAAAGAAACTGAGAAGTTAAATAATGTCAAATTTAATTCTTAATAAATTAACTAATATAATATTCAATTGGTTATATATAAATATCTTTAATAATTTAATTAAGAATAAATTTTATGGTGTATTTCATTTAATATGATTTTTAAGATTAATTAAAATTTATATCAAAATATGATTTAATAATTTTATTTATTTTAAAGATTTATTAAATAAAATAAAACTATATTAATTACTATAATAATAAGAAAATTATCTATTTATTAGTTAAATCATAATATACTGAAAAATATATTTCCTATTTTTCTATTATAAAATAGTAAATTATTTATAGGTGAAAAGAAAATTATTTTTAATATATAGCGATTATATAAGGAATGCTATAACTGATCGAACCCGAAAGAGGAGCTAATTCAATCATTTATAAATCACCGAAGTCAAGAAATTAACAAACTGCTAAAGAAGTAATAAGTTTCTCTTAGGTTACCATTCCTGAATATTGCATCAATAACTTATCCTAGTTGGATCAATGATTTATTTGGGGCTGTAAAAATATCCACTCAATATTAATAATTTTTTAGATATCTAGTGATAAGTAATATCAAGAAAAAAATTTGGGACATATTTTGAATTATGCATTAATATTGTTTTATATCAAAAACTCTTCTATAATTGAATCTATCAATTAATAACTGATTAATAGTCTAATAAAAAATATATATAAATTTTAAATTATACTTTTTTACTATTTTATTATATTAATTGAATCAAAGAATTATATTTATCTTTATATTTTTATAATAATATAATAATTAGCTTTGGTTAATTAAAATATAACAAAAGTAATAATAATTAAATAAATTTTATATTTATAATATTTAAACTATTATTATTAGTAAAATTATTCAGATGTGTATAAGAGACAGAAATAATTGATAATAAATGTAGTTATATTTTTATTATATAAAAAAATTACTAAGGGAAGTTTTTAGTTAGTTTTATGAAAAACGCTAATATATTATAAATATATACTCAATATTCAAATATAATACCATTCAATAATGTTGTTATATATCTAGAAAATCAAATAAAATTAAATAATATATTATTAGTTTCAGTATAATCTAATTTAAAATGAATCCAAAAGTCAGGTTGATTTATTTAAAATAAAGCAATAAAAAATATTTTAATATATTATTTACTATTTATAATTTTTTTATTAATATTGATTTGAATTATGGAATTCAATTTATAATAATATTATATATATATTGGTAAAATATTAATAAAAATAAAAATAAGAGTATAGTAAAATGTTTGATATTTTTAAAATTATATTAGATAAATTTTAAAAAAAATATACAAGATATTTTATTATGGTTAATAATTAATATATAAGTTTAATTATAAATTATATATTTTTTAAATATTTTATATATATTATTGTTATTTAATATTAATTTCATAATGATATTAAATAGAGAAATTTCTAATTATATATAATACTAGGCCTTAAGCCTATAATAAATATAAAATTAAAATTATTACACTAACTCTCATTTATAATACTATATATATATATTTGATGGATATAAAAATTAATACTAGATTTTTTAGTGAGTTTGTTTGAATTTATTATAAATCAAATTTAATTTGTTATAGTACTATATAAATAGATTTAAGTATAATATTTTAATGTTAAATTAAACTATTTTTTCTGATATTATATATAATTTATTTTATTATTTTACATTTTCTTTCATTTCATGAATTATAATAAAAGTTTAATATTAAGGATTGATATAAAAATAATAATAATCAAAAAATCGTGAATATAGAGCATTCAAAAGATGACTAATATAGAAAGACTAGATCCAGAAGTTCTCTCTATACCTTAACTTGTATATTTATTATTTATCTATTAATCAATTTCAATATCATTTATGAACTTACATTTGAGTTATACAAAATTGATTGCATAAATTTACTCAAATTAATAAAATTGGTTTCTCTTATTCTCTCTTATAATTGATTACTTGTTGAGTTATTCAATTGACCTCTACATTAATTCTAAATTATAAGGTTATTTCATTATTTACTGCTTGTTTTTATTTTGATACTATTGAGTATAAAAACTATACCATATTAAATTATAAAGTTGATTTACAAATCTAAGAAATTTCAGTAATTCCTTATTTATAATAATAAATCTTTATTTGCACTGACATTCGACAATATTTGATTACTACTGTTTAGTTTTTTATAATTAACAACACTTAAATTATTTTTTCAACCTAGAATATAGAATATTATGATAAATTATTATCAACAATTTATTAAGGTTTGAATTTTTCCAATACTTGGATATAATACCAGTCTTATTAATTTATCCTGTTTTAGAATATGTTAAGTTATACTGATTGTTAATAAATCTTCATCAATTTATTCAATATAATTTGCATTGTATATGTTTATTTATATAGGCTATTTCCATTTTCGTATATTTATCATTGTAATATATTGGTGATTATTAATAAACTAATGATATTGTAATAAACTTGGTGATGAATATATAATTTATGGAAATACTTGGAGATATTAGAATCAATATTTAAAATAACTTTATTATTTAATAAATAACAATATGACTGTTATTAAAAATTAGTAAACTAATTATAGATAATTTGATAATTATATAATTTTGAATATGTTAAGAAAACTTAGATTGAAATCATTAATAAATATCAAATCATTTTCAAAAACTTACAAAATGTTGTTATAACAGTTAGTAACCAGTTTTGCTTTTTTCATTTTAATCAATTATGATATAAATTTATCTCAATAAATATTTATTTTTGAATTAATAATAATTGATTAAAGATATATCAACATATTATTCGGATAATGTTGAATGCAACTTGTTAATTGAATCAAATTTAATATAGTTTAATAAAAATAGCTACAGAAATATCAGAAACTTCTATTATCAAGCTTTATTTCAAAATTAAGGTACGATTATTTAGTAATGGGTGCTAATTTTCATGCAAAATTAAATTAAATTAAATGAATCACTATTCTATTATTTAATTCCTTTAATCTACAAGATAAGATCTAGTAATTTTAAATATATCATGAAATGCGAAATATTTAATTGTAATATTCCCTTATATGTTTTCAACATTAAATCCATATATTCTAGGCAGAATTGATTATCTATTGATAAATCTTTCGTAATTGAATCTATTTAAGCATATAAGATTGGTTTTATTTCTTGTATTATTCAAGCTAAGAAATTTAATGCTTTCGATTTAACAGGATAATAGAATTGATTAATCTAATTCACTCTGTTTATGAACTGAATTAATAGTCTCTAAGACATATATAGGACAAAAAATGGTATATTGTTGAGAATACTACATTTCAAATTATGATAAAAATTTGAAGATATTATTTATTTATAAATAAAGTGATCCAAATGAATATTAAGTTCAATTTTTGTTTATATCGGCAAAAATTTATAAATTGTTTTGAATACTGGTTAAAGGAAAGGATTTTAATAGCTGAATTTTATTGGTCGAATTAATGTAGGCTTAATATTAAATGAAATGGCTGTATTTACTTCTAATAGCAGCTAATGTGATAACTTTTACTATTGATAAGCATTTAACACTATATTCATATTTGAAATGCAATATGTGAATGACACTAAATATCAACCTTTGTTTTAGATTTGTATATTTTGGTTTTATTTGTGCTTTGGTATATTTATCAAGCCAGAACGGATAGATGGATGAATTTGATTAGTGTTGATTTGGATACCTGAAATCATTAAAGGAAGGGGTTTTTAACTTCATTGGATTGCATTTGTTATGTTGAAAGATTAAGCCAATGATATGCCAAGATTAATTCGAGTTGATTATATTGATTAAAAATATTGGAATAGTTAAATGATTAATTCATATTAAAAACATTGAAATGATATCAAATTGATGGTTGTTAATGAAAATAACTTTACAATGTCCACTACCTCAAGACGTCGCAAGCGTCTTCATGAATGGGAAAACAATCTTTACCTTCATTCTCAGAACAATGACTTTATGATCCCTGAGCCTGCAATTCCGGCACCAGCTCTACCTGTTGTTCCACCTATCTCCAACCATTCCCGCACTCTACACCCTCAAATGCCTCCTTTATCCGAACTTCAAATGGCCCAATACAAACGTCCCAAAAATCATAACCCCAACTATGAGAGCCTTCGTCAAATCCAAATGCCTATTACTGACCCATACACTCCCCTCATTAATTACCACACCCCATCCGACCAATCTAAATATTTATCTTATCATCAGCCTCAACTTGCATCTTTACCCATTCCAAATTATTCCGATCGCGTTCAACCATATGTTCCTGTAAATATCTATTAATTTTATTATTTTTATTTTATATTCACTTTGTACTTTTTAGTATTCTAACCCCAATATATCTAATATACCTGCTCCTTCAATTTTAACACGACCACCTCCTTCCACTATTGTAGAACCTCCTTGTGATGATGAAGATGGCCACTATATTATTGTACCAAAGCAGTTTATTAATGATAGATGTATGTAATTGAACTCTTCATATTATTCTTGCTAATTTATATTTTTTAGATGAAATAATTTCACTTTTAGGCCAAGGAACCTTTGGAAAAGTGGTTAAATGCTGGGACCATTCCTCTAGATGTTATACTGCTATTAAAATTATCAAAGCTATACAAAAATATCGTGATGCTTCTAGAATCGAAATTCGTGTATTACAGACCCTTAAATCACACGATCCATACAATTTGAAGCGCTGTATTCACTTGAAAGATTATTTTGATTTTAAAAATCATGTTTGCATGGCTTTTGAACTTTTAGGTCCCAGTGTATATGATTTCCTCAAAGAAAATTCTTTTCGTCCATTTCCTCCTAAACACATTCAGCATATATCACAGCAAATTTTATCTAGTGTAGAATGTAAGTATCAAGCATCAATATTATTTATTTTTTTTTACTAATATATATTTTTTTAGTTTTACATAAATTAAAATTGATTCACACTGATTTAAAACCTGAAAATATTCTATTAATTGATAGCGCACATAAGGAAGTACCTCTAAAAGTAACTATTATCCATTATCAATTAAAATTTTAAAATATTTAACTTTGACTACTTTAGAAGAGATCTTCCAAGACGACGAAGATATTAAACAATACAGAAATTCGCTTGATTGATTTTGGGAGTGCTACTTTTGAAGAAGAATATCATAGTTCTGTTGTTTCTACTCGTCATTACCGCGCACCTGAGATCATTTTAGGTAATTCTAGAAATAGTCTATTTAATTTCTTTTAACTAATTTTTTATTTAGCTGCTGGATGGTCATATCCATGTGATATGTGGTCTATTGGTTGTATCTTGGCAGAATTATTTACCGGAGATGCTTTATTTCAAACTCATGATAATTATGAACATCTTGCTCTAATGCAGGCTGTATTGGGAAAAATTCCTACAAAAATTATTTGGAAAGCAGGGTATGTTATATATTTTGAATTTGAATTTGACAACCATGTATTAAACCATGTTTTTAGAAGGGCTGGTCAAGCTTTTTTTAAACAGGACAAATTGGATTATCCAAACAGCTCAACTACACCTACAAGCAAAAGATTCGTTAATAAGATGAAAAGCTTAAAGGTAAGATATATTGGTTCCAATGTTAAAATAGGAACTAACGAAATATATCAGGAGATTATTCCAGCCACATCTGAATTTAATGCCTGTCTGTATGATTTAATATCGAAACTTTTAAATTATGATCCTGAAGAGCGTTTAACAGCTAAAGAAGCTTTAGAACATCCATTCTTTTCCTTGGATCTATCGAGCGAGTAACCGAATTTAAAATTGCTTTCCCTAGTTAATCTTTCCCAATATCAAGCTGGAATTTTTATGGCTAATTGATAGGTTGTTATATCTGCCAAGTTTATTTGATATCTATCATCGAATCCGTTTTCTACAATATAATTATTTTTAGAGTATTATATGTCAATCAATAGTTTTTTGATTGACAATATGACTTGATCTTTACCTATCAAAGTATTTTGATATATTAGACGACTCTACACTTCTAATAATTTTAATTTAACCGCATATGTTAAAACATATTTAAAATATTTTCACACCATCTTAATTTATAACTGACTGTACAATTACTTTGAAAATAATCACTATTAATTATTGTAATAAATTTCAATAAATATTCTAACATCAATTTAACTTATTCTATTCCAATAGATATCATTTATTATTTGTACTTTTTTTATATTTCTCAAATTTCAAATCTAGGAACTAAAACTGTTTTGAAAACTTAAAGTATGAGGAGAATACATACTTCTACAATTTAGATTTTAATTGATTATTAATACAAGATGAATTTATATAGCTTATACATTAAAATATGGTTGTAGTTAATAAACTTGGTAATATTTGAGAAAATGAAATATAATTATTCAATTCATTTGATAAATTAGGTAACTTGATGTAAATAATATTAGATGATCATTTTGATTAAAAATCTAATCTTATACATTTAATATTTTACATTATTTAACTTAATTTGGTAATTTAGTAAAAAATTAATGTAATCAATATTATAATTAATTAGTTTCATTGAAATAAAATTATTTTAATTATTTGTAATGTCTAAGTGATTCTATTTTGATTAGGTCCAATCAAAGTTGAATAAGTTAAATTGAAATAATAGATTATCAGATAGTATTTATTGTACATGTGTTACTGATTCTAACTTTGTATTTCATATGTAATTTGGAATATATTTTGTTTTGAGTAAATATATACTAAGGAAATTATATAATTTATAGAATTATTTATAATCAAATTATTAATAAATATATATTGTGAATTTTATGATAACATATTCTAAAACCTAAAACTAATTTATTAAGTATATTTTAAAAAAAAATTATAATAAATTAATTTAATTTAATTAATTTTTATTCATTTGATATTCAAAAGAAATTTAAAATTATAATGGAAAATTAAATAATAATTATATTTGTACATATATAAATATATTTATTTATATAAAGTATGAAAAATTATAATTTAGTTTCATTTAATATAATAAAATAATTTATTTAATTTTATATATCATGATTGAGCCCTAATTTCCTTTAATAAATATTAAATATATATATATGTATAGTATTTTTAAATTTTATTAAAATGGATATATTACTTAATTTCAGCAAAATATTGTTTCACTATTTATTGTTACAATTATTAATATTGCAATTTTCAACTGAACAAATGTTGAATAAATTTGACTTATTTAAAAAGCTCACAGCTTTAAAACTATTGATCACAATTTGAAATGGCGTCAGAATATGAACTCCTTTATATCCTAATTTCATTTATTTGAAAGTGCTTTTTAAAAAATCCTCATAACTAATATGAATATTGATCTGAAACAAAAATAAAAATATCGGTCAGTTATATTTATTCCTTAAGTTTTTGCAATAGCTTAGTAAACACTGCTGATTTAAGTATGATAAGTAGGCCTGTACTCATTATAGGTACAGTTATATTTTGGTTGTATACTTCATACAAATCAATATTGAAGCTATAATAAATGCTTAAAGATGAAGCATCTTCACCTAAACTTGACACATTAATAAAATCAATTATAAATATAACCAAGTATTTTCCTATTCATTGGTAAATGAATCATTATTAAAAGCATATATGATCAAATTTAATAATAACAAACTAAATAATATGAATATTATATATAATTTTTGGATATTTTAATTGTAATTAAGTTAATTATTTAAAAGTTAATATCATGTATTCTCTTGATTTAAATATAAATTTATTGAAAAACATGGGAAATAATATATTATTACAACTTTACTGTTATTTGACGAGTATAACTATTTGGAATATTGTATCTCTTATGTGTTAAAATTATGCCATGTTATAATAAATGAAAATAAATAATGCAATTTAATTCGTTAATGTAGTCCATTAATACTTTAATATTTTATTGTCCTAAGGTTTTACCTGTTCAAGTTACACTTTTGTCATCAAAATCCATCAGTTTGATATAATTTTCATTTTAATGGCAATTTCAATAATAATAATAATAATAATAATAATAATAATAAGAATGAACAATTAAATCATATTTTTATTTACCAATAAATAACTTATAATATCAAATTACATATATACCATTTGGATTAACATTGTGCAACTAATCAAATGAATTTTGGATTGATTTCCCAGTACAAGACCATAAAATAATCTTATTATTAAAATATATTTCCTATCAAACTTGCAATCTAGATAAAATCAATTAACTAGTATTATAAGATTATTTGTTTTTCACAACGTATAATTTTATCAATAATAGTAAGTGATACAAAATATTCAAATATCTTTAGTAAAGAATAAAACTTAATATTGAGAATCAAGTAATAGATTTGAAGCTTCAAAAAGTAATTGAAATGTTCTAAAATAATTATCACTAGACATCAAACATAAACATTAAAAGGATAAAATAAAATCAATTTAGCATAATAATTTGACAACATTTTAAAAGTTCACTTAACTGTTATTAATATACAAATATCAAGAACAAAAATTCATCTGAAAAAGATGCTATAAAATATATTCTATCTAATATTAAAATGATAAATATAACATATATATTAAATGTGAATCTGAATTTTTGGTAAACATTAATATATGATATGAATTAAAAGAAACAAATTCTCATAATAAATAAAATGAAACTTGATTCACCTTGAATTAATACAAGTTAAAATATCAGATTTGTTAAATAGTTTGGTAAATTTATAGCGAAATATTGATTAATTAATTGTAAGCTCCCTTCTGAGCATATTGTCCTATCGTTTGTTGCTCTTAATTATGATTATCATCAGCATTGGGTTCAAGAAGTTTCATTTTTCACAAATCAAATGCTTTTGCATCCAAAACAATCTTTGGAGTTGCAATAATTTTTGATTCCTTGTGAAAGTATTTTAGATTGAAAAGTAACCAAAAATAATGTTAGCCGTATAATAATAAGTTGAAAAATGTTAATGTATAATTGGATTTAGAGTAAGTCTGTTTTAATCTTTTTAGCTTATTCATTTCGTCTAAAACAAATGATTCTGAGAATACTGATATCTTTAAAACCAGAAACAGATTTGATTAATTTATTCACTTGTAAAACTTGAGCTAAAGATCCAGATATTATACTAAAAATATGGTTTAGTATACTTCAATATAATGATAGATAAATATTTATATCTTACTTTTGCTCATAAGATTGTTTGGCTAAATGTCGACATGCAATGACTCAATACAATTAGGCATTTTCCTCCAAATATTTCATAAGCCTTGGGCACCATTTATCTAATGTTGATGGCTCAAGAGATTTGATTAGGCCAATCACGGTCTCAAATAGAGAAACAACTCCCAATAAAATCTTAATTGCTAGGCCGTCTGATAATTGTGTCAATTGTGCTTTTCGATATGCCATAAGCTGAGCGTGAGCTAATGATACCTTAGCGAGAGCCAAAGAAGACTGTCTATTGGAACAAAGCGGAATAGTTTTTTTCAAGTCCCAATATGGGCATAAATTCTGACTAACATAATTAAAGATGTCACTGGCTAGTAAAAAAAAGATAAGGAGTCTAAGCTAATTTTTCAGTTAAACAATCAAAAGAATAAATAAATATACTTTGTTGTAATTGATTTCAATAAGTAAAACATTCCTCATCAATTTGGTTAAACGCAAAATTAAAATTACTATATCATACAAGTGTGACTTAAAATTCTTATATCAATAAATGACTTGTAATTTTTGATCTGCTGAACCCTTTAGGGATATTGCTTTTAATTTCCTCTTCTTGGATAGTGAATTTCATAGTAGCCTCCAGTATATAAAATACAAATGAGATAAAAATAAAATTAAAGAGCTTATAAAAAATGGGAGTTAAAATTTGACAGCTGCGTTGAAGTTGAAAATATAATTTTCTAAACTCTAAAATGTTTCAAATTATATTTGTACCATATCATAAAATATAAAAGAAATAATTTCATTCCAAGAATTCTAGGATAATCAGGCTTTTTATAATTTTTACCAATTTTGAGTACTTTTCAAAATAATTCTCTTTTCATAGACCACTCAGAAAAATTGTTTAATAGAGCTGATATCCTTTTGATCAAGAATTGAAAACTATTTTGTAAATGATAAAGGACTTGTTGAAATTATAAATTGATATATTTAATATAGTTAAATTAATATTAAACAGAGCCACACCTTGATGACAATTAATAATCAATAACTTTATCTCATTTAATAAATGAGTAACTCTTAAAAATCTTAGGACTTGTTTAATGTGAATTGTTCATTGTTATTTTTGGTTTACCAAGAAATATATTGGATATGAAATCTGAGTAATCTGCTTAAAATATTTAAAAAATTCAATTTGAAATTACATTCAAAAATATCATTAAAAATTAAATATATTACATTGAAATTCTCTTCAAGCATAAATATATTTTATATTCATTGGCAAAAACGATATCCTTGCGCTATCAGTTCAATTTTATTAATATCCCCAAATAACATATTAACTATTTAACACTCTATAGAATAATGAAAACGGTTTGATATTGTTTGTTATAATTATAATTGAGCACTGTTTCTATCAAATTATATGTTTCTTAGCAAAAGAAGAATAGATGTTTCAATTATTCTATTAAATTATAAGTAAATTTTTCAAAATAAATATAAAGTGATTTAGTAATAAAATCAAACAAAATAAAATGAATATAAAATTATTGATTTAATAATTGAACAAAGTATATATTTTGAAAATGAAATCATAAATTTTACAGAAGGCTGATGAATGAATTAGGAAGATATGAATAAACTGAATTATAATCCATAACGAGCGATCAATGGGTTTTTGATAGTTTCGGGGAACGTAGAGAAATAGCCATCCCAGTTAGGACCAACCATTGTTTTATAGCCTTCTAAAATCTAAACAAATAGTTAGCAAAAAGAAATTGAATTGAATAAAAAACAATACCTTTTTGAAATAGTCATCTAAGAAAGGTCCTGGATTCTGATAATTGACAACTGCATCACAGAAGAAAACAAATGATTTTGTCAAACCAGTGGGATTAAGTTGAATCATCTGGAGCATTCCTCGGAAGGCAGAAGCCTTTTCTTCGTTATCGGTGACATATCGCAAAATACGGAACCAAGGCTCAGAGAAGTGTTCCAAATGGGGGGCAATGATTTCAGGACTGCCGACACCAAGTCGCCCCAAAGTAATAGCACAATTTTCAGCAATAGTACGAATTGTGGAGGGAATCAACAACATTCTAATTAATCTTTCAGCGATGGGAGCAACATAGGGAGTAACCTTGTTACCCCACACTAATGAAAGCTCACCAAGAGACCAAATAGCATTGTTACATACATTGGGGAAGGGATTCTCAGGGGTAATTTCAGTTACTAACTTGGTCAAGATATCATTCATATGAGGCTCCAAAATAGTACCTGCAGGTACTGCAAAGTCTCCGAGAACAGCATAAGCAGATTGTCTAACATCTGCATAATTATCAGCCATACTTGCCATGACGATCTGAGGAATGTTATTGGCATAATTGGCTAAAAGAGGCTCACATTGAGGTCCAAGTGCTTGAGCTAAACTACTTAAAAGATCCAAGTAGCCAACCAAAAATTCCTTGTCAGGAGATTCCTGAATCTGGCCTGCTAAGAAAAGCTGTTCGGTCATTAAGATGTCACTGACAATTCTAAAGCTCTTTTCAAATAAAACTGGTGCATAGGGCAAAATGCCATCCTGTAAGCCAGTGCAAATATATCCAAAACATTCACACAAGGGCAAGGCATCTCTATCTTCATCATGCTGAGAAGTGAAGGTATTCATTAATCTGGGCATGAATAAGTCTAAATAGCGAGGTTGGTTGATTGCTTTGCCAACTGCATCAGTTAAGGTTCCAATGGAATCATAGAGGATAGCCATATTTTTTCTCTGATATTTTCCTAAAGCAGTAGAGAGGGTATTCACAATAGGATCGAGATAAGGCTCTAACAAGCTACGAGCAGATTCAGCCAAAACAGAAAAGGCGCTGCAAGCAGTTTCTTGGACCTTTTTGCTGTTATCCAATATGGCATTTAATAAGGACTGGAGAACAGGAGTCATATAGAGCTCAAGGTGTTCTGGAGTAGCAACTTTGATCATAAAAGGAACATATCGACTTAAAGTCCAGCAAGAGATGGATCGAATAAGGCGTTGACGATTTTGGAGATTTTGCAATAAAAGGGGAATTAATTCGGGAAGATGGGATTCGACTCCTTCATAACAGCCCTCAGCAATGGCACCCAAAGCAAGAATACCACTTTCACAAACCTTCCAGTCTTGACTTTGTAATGCTGACTGAAGAAGAGGGAATAAAGGTGGGAGGATGGCAGCTTCGAATTTGTGGGAGAACAGATCTAAAGATGCGGCAGCACATTTACGGATATTCCACTCGTTTCTATCGTCATCATCATCGTCATCATAGTCGTCATCGTCATCGTCATCGTCATCCATGCCATCCTTATGTTCGGGTCTAGATTTTTCATTGTCATCTTCAGTATTAGGAATGTGTTGATGACTATGAAGTTTAGAGTGATGGTGATGAGGCTTAATATCTTTAGCTTCATCAGGAACATCTGCATCATCTTCATTACCTCCAAGAGCAAAGATTTCTTCTTCGCTATAAACCATTCTTTCAAGAAGAGTAGGGATGATTACAGGCAAATAAGGGGGAATATGCTGAGAGACATCTTCCAAATCAGCTACAGCCATCCAAAATTCGCAAGCTTCCAATGCAACATAGTCATCGTCACTCTTGGTGCAATGGATCATGTATTGGATCAGATTATTCAATTCAGACATTAATGTATCAGGGCGCAATTCTAATAATGAAATTAAAGATTTACAAACCAATTTTCTCACCTCAGGATTTGTGTGGTCAGCTTTCTTGAAAAGATTGGCCCTGATAGCTTCAACATAGTTATTAAAGGAAGGGCAATTGGAAATGAGCAGATTCGATATACAAGATAAAGCTAATAATGAGAGAGTTTCATCAGACGAGTCCATTAAGGATAAAAATTTAGGAAAAACAAGATGAGCAGGAACTGTTCCATTAATATCTTGTTCCAATTCTTTGCCGTGATCTTCGCATATTTTGTCTAAAGTTCTTAAAGCACCCTAAAATATTTTGAATTAAAATATTGAATTTTCTGAATTATAGAAAAAATTACTTCAACAGTTTCATAGTTTTGAACATCTAAGAATTGAACTAAACCTGATATTAGCTCAGGCCAGACTTTCAAACCTCCCAAGTATAATAAATTACTGATAACAGTACCACATACATCGCGAATACCCTTGTCACTATCACTTAAACCCTGAACAAGAGCTTTTTTAATGTACTCAACATTGGCAGGTGGCAATTTAGGCATAATTCGAGATAAGCTAGATTTCAAAACGAGGGCAGCCATCTTGCGGATAATAATATCTTCATTAGGTGAAAAAATAGTGACATGCAATAAATAGTTTGGAAAGTCTTGATGGTCAGCTAAAACAGCTAATCTCTAACATTACATAAATAAACTGAGTTTTCAATCAAAGTATTTCAATACCTCTCTGTTTTCAGCTTGCACTTTATTATCAATACTTTGACCATTTCTTAAAATCTCTAAAATTTGTTGTAAACCATCCGGCTGAGGTTGCCAATCCATTATTAAAAATTAAAATTATTCAGCCAAAATAAAAGGGGATTAAAATATCAGTATATGATTAAATAGATGTTAGTTAATTTTGATTTTTAGAATTAAATCAACCGTCATATTCATTTATTCTTTTTGAAATTATGGGATCACCTTACGTTTCATTATCAATTTATTCTTAAAAAGTTATAAATTTGATCAAACTAATTTTTTGAAATGTGGATCATATAACAATTACATCAATAATCTCAAAATATTCATTTCGCCATTATTTTATTATTTATTAATAATATGCTTATTGCTTGTTGAAAACTTATATATTAACTAATATAATAAACTTAGTGAATATAATAGATGATGTTTTATTTATTATTTTTCTTTTGATATAATTCAGTTATAAACTCTGGACTGGGAGCGGCCTAGCTTACTGAGAATCAGAGGCTTCGACTACTGAAAGTTCATTTATTATTTTGTAATCATACAATTAAGATAATCTGTATAAATGACGAATGATAGGCCTACCATGTGGTCAATTCTAATCTTGAGTCTGTTCATTATATTATAATTGAATAGTATAATCAATACTAAATAGAATCTGATCCATATTTCTTGTAATCTATACAATCAATTCAGTACCATTATAAAAGCATTTATATAACTAAAACTTACTTTAATCATCGTATAATAATCAAGTGGGTCACCAATCATGACAGCTGGTCTGCATGCTCTACTAGTTAAAAGATCATATACCTTCTGACAGCGAACACTGGGATGAGGGTGATGAAAGAGTCGGTGGATTAGATCCATAAAGTCTATTAAACAATGAGTGTAAATGCTAATTTTAGAGCAATTGATTACGCTTACCTGATTCATCAAATATAACGCCCTTTGAATCATGAAAAGAAATCAGTTGAATACGATTTCCAGGGAGAGATGAGTAGCCTATATCAAATTTGAACATATAGACCTCAAGATATTCCTTCTGATCAATGGCGATAATTTCATCTTGGATAGATAGATGCATGAGCTTTGAACGGATCAGGGGGTTGAGGTATAAATGTGGAAGGTTTTTGAGGGCTTCAAACGTGTATTTTTCATCCAGAACATGCTGTTCAACAATAAACAAATGATGCTTAAACTAGGTAATGATAAAGCCATGATTAATTTGTCCAATAATTTTCAAGTGTTCAAAATCCGCTTTTTAAATGATTAAAAAGTGCTGCAACTTTTCCTCTTTTGTGTTACTATTATTTCACACATTGATACCTACCTTGTGACCTAATTCGGCTCCATAGTTAGCTTCCACTGACATATCATCTACTAATCCTTGGTAGTGTCAACTAAGCACAAACTTTTTAGGAATATTTAAAATAGAGTAATCATCTTATTTTTCAAATTTTAATAAGAGAGATGTTTCTTAAAAGATCTCATTTTGGAAATACCTTTATGATTTAAACAACTGGTCGTCTATTAGGAGATAGAGAATTTGACGGCTCTTGAATTTCAGGGATTGGTAAACAATTGTCATAAATGATAACTATCATTTGTTTAAAATTTCGTGTTCTGAATCAATAATTCTCATATGTTCAATATAAAAAATTTTAGATACACTTCTTTCTATTGATGTTATCTACGTTTTTGAAGCAGAATATTAGTTTGGATTATCAATGATATTAAATTGTTTGTTATGAATTTTGTTTTATTGAAATGGGATTATTATTAAAACTATTTGGGTTGATTGTAGTATCCTTGTCATCTTTGTGATCCACTTAAGCTTGGATATCCGTTTCGGATATTTGAGAAATGAACCGCTGTTAATTTAGAAATTGTCTTGCTTCTAGGTTGAATATTGGAATCTTTTATAGATATTTCTGAGTTTGAATCATTAAAAATAAACTGGATATTGTCAAAGAAATGATTACTGATTGATTTAATTTAAAATACAAGATAACTTTAATTCAATCCAAAAATATATTTTTGTGATGAATAAATATAGTTCTTTTATCAGTTGTTATATTCACATCATATATATCTAATTTAAGCATTACAAGTAATATGAATGATTTAAGTATGATAACCAATACTCTATGTTTATTTGGTGGACATGAAATATTAACAGCAATAAATGGATATTATTATTAGTTGATTGATTTGTATATCTCATTAAAAACTTAATTTAAAATATTGTTAACATTCAGAACTGGCTGAATTAATAAGTTCAAAATATTTTGTGAGTGTTACATTGTCTTGATTAATTAGACAAGAATTGCAAAATTCCTGTAGAACGGCCACACCCAGCTATAGATTTAGATATATACCCATTAATATTGATCTTGTGTTTTTCTATGTTCAGATCAAGATGAAAAGGTGATATCAATGGCAGTAGCTGATTTCCAAAAACACTAATAATATGATCCATGCTAGAGCCATTCCCTGGGGTCTTAAAAAGCATCTTTGCACCCCTATTCATATAATTACATTGAGTGAAATTTAATCACTTCAAAATAGTATTGATCCTTTAGAAATAGTTTAGAATAATGAGAATTTGACCTTGTTTTGTACCAGTGTTAATGTTTGAAATGTATGTACAAGTTTGTCATCATCTTTTCTAAAATTCTTATGCATCTCTTTCTGACTGGCAATCGATGAAATATGATAGAAACTTTAACTGATGAGCCAAGCTATCAGGAATATTGAGTGGTTTAGTTATTAATCTAAGAATAGCAATATGTATATTTGCCTAGTAATCACCGTTTGCTCAGTAAAATTATCATTCTCGCTTAACTAAGAACGAATCTCCATTGAATTACTAGGTTCACAACTGGTAGTGATAGTGACCTTAGTGAGGGAGCATATCGAGCTAAGCGCTTCCACTCAAATCCATAAGTTTTAACTTTTTCCAAATCCTCAAAATCAATAAATTTGAGTTTGCAATATTGTTTACCTAAAAAACCAAGTCAACATACTGAAATCAAATATCATGATTAGATATGCCATCAAAGGCGAGGTCCTCAGCAGATATCCCATTTCCATTGCCACAAAGTTCAATGAAATCTAAGCTTCGATTTCCCATTTGATATCTATAACGAATTAAATTGAAATATGTACATGATTCGTAATAGATTATTTACCAATTCGAGTGGAATTTGCATCAAGAGCATTTTCTAGAGCTCGTTAACAATATAATTTTAGTTTAATACTACTTGATCTGAATTAAGTTTTGCTATTGGATGATTATCTAATTTATTCAACACCATATTATCATTGAATCAAAAAATTTAATTAACAGTGATTTGTGTAAAAATTTAAATACGAGATTACTTAAATTCATTTATGGGATTATTCTTCTTCACTCCTTTTTCATAACCTAATTTTACAAGTTTATTAGAAACAACCTGTGATAAATCAAGTTTAAGACAGTTTTGATTAAATGCACTGTAATATTTCAATATTTTTATAATCTTTATCCAATAATGTTAATTATTAGATTTTTATTTTGCAATTTCTAAAATATTTCAGTTATTAACTTAAAATTTGAAAATCTATATTCAATTCGAAATCAAATTAGATATTTAAATATATATAGAATTAATATTATATATAATTTATATACTAATATAATCATGATTTGAAATTTTACGATTTTTATTTCAATACATATACTAGTATCAGAGAAGAAATATGCAAATATATATCTCCAATTATAAAATTGATAGTGTATTAATAATCCAAATAAGAATATTTTATAATTTGTCTAAGTTTCAAAATACTTCATAAATTACAAATTCATATTTTTCAATTTGTTTGAAATATTTTTTGAAAAAATATCTAACTTATTATTTTGATAATAATAATTAAATTTTTTTAAAAATATAATGAATGCCATTAATTTTATAATGATTGTTTTATTCAATTATTTTAAATAATATTTTAATTTCTTAATAAAGTAATGATTCAATTTATTAGTTGATAAAATATTGATTTTATGTTTAATAATTATTATTGTTAAATTTATATTTAAATATATAATCAAAATCTTTGATATTTTGAAGATTTATAATATAAGGCTAAATCAAATTATCATATTACAAACTATAATAATTATCCTATATGCTAAGTTATTAAATTTATAATATATTTGAATATATTATGTTATTACCTTAGTATTTAATCATTATGAATATATATACTAAAATTTCTATCAAAACTTATATTTATTTACTTAAATCATATATATTAAATTTATTAGAAATATAAAATCAGCTT
>JNEM01014060.1:0-27865 GCA_000697335.1 Conidiobolus incongruus B7586 | reverse complement strand
TAAAAGACTTTTAATGATAATTATTTGGTTTAATTATAATTAAATACAAAAATAGGTTTTTGAATAAAAATATTTTAATAAAAAAATTATTATAGATAAATTTATATTATATTAATATATAAATATTTCAATTCAATTTTTATGTAATATTTTCTTGAAATTATATATATTTGAAAAATAAGAAAAGATTTGCCAATTTTTGTTTCTAAACTAATAAATTATTATTTTTGTTATATATTTAATAGCAAATATAGCTTCCACTCTATGGCAATTTATTATAGTTATAGGTGGAAACACCAAATATCTTCAGATCCCTTATTGTTATAATCAAGCTTATGCAAGGAATTTAATACATATCTATTAAAAATAGTAAGTCTATATCGACAACTCCAATCAAATTAATTCCAATTCCATATACAAATGAATTCCCCTTTAGTTCTGAAATTTTTGCCTAACTAGTTTTCATTTGATTAAAATAATTTTTCAATCTCAAATTTAGTGAAAAAAGAAGAGGGAATAGAAAATATAATTGACTTTGGAACCAATCATTCATTGAATAAAAAACAATAACTAGGAAAATATTAATAATTGAACTGATAACTTGAATCCAAAGTATATCTTTCAATATTGAAGTAGCAATCACTCTAATAGCATAAATTAAAGAAAATAATTAAAAAAGAGAAACTTTTTGATATAAAATAAGCCTAATGATATTAGCCATCATATTTTATTCTGTTATTATAAGGAAGATTGAATATTGCTAATAGTGTCCTTGAAAATTAGATAAATGATTAAGAGCAAAAAATTTTCATTTCATTTTATTAAAACTATAATAGCAATAATCTCAAATAACAATTATGATGATTAAGGATACTTATTAACATTAAACATGAATGATATGGAAATATTATAAAAATGAAAATAAAAGTAAATTAATAATTTATAAACATAAGATAAAATAAAATAGATGATAGGAATGCAGAACATTGTAGATAATTCAAGTTAATAATTTATAAGTTGGAATTTAAAATTTATATAAAATTTATATATTTGATTAATATTATTATTTTTAATACTTAACTAAATAATTTCAATATATATTTTCAATTCAATATATATTAACATAAAAAGATTAATAACAAAAACCATATCAAATATGTATTTTTTTAATGCAAACATTACTTTTGATCACAGAAATTAAATTTCTGTTGAATAAATTTTATTGTTAATTATTACCATAGAATTAAAAAAATAAGAAATTTTTTAATTTCTGATTTTTCAAATATATTATTAATTTCAAATAAAAAATATATATACAAAACAAATAAGAAAATAAATAGTTTTAAATTATATATATATAATAACTTTTTTAATTAAAAAAATAATTTTTTAAAATTAGTTGTTTAATTTAATTATATTTAAACTAAATAATAATCATTAAAAGTTTTTTATATTAATATTAGTAAAACTTAACCATAAACTCTTTAACATCATTTAAAATTTACAAACAGCTTTTAATAATAAAGTATTATTTAAATTAACAATTTATCACTAGGTAAATTACTTTAAAACTAAAAGAGAAATTACCTAAAACCTACCAAAGTCTAAAAGATTAATTTTAACTATTACTCTTTTAATTATTAATAAAGTAAAAAAATATATTAAAAAGCACCTTTTTATTTTAGTTAAAGAAGTATTAAGATAATTTAATATTAGTTACATAAGTATTTTATATATATTAAAGTTTAAATTAAAATTAATTAATAAAAATATAAAATAGGTACCTTATAATTTAACTAAAGCTTAAAAAAAGCTAGAGTAGTTATTATTAAATAAAATTTACTAAGGTATAGTTAGAAACTAAAGCTTTTACAGTAAATTATTATAATTAATGAATCTTAGATTTTTTTATATAATCTTTTATTAAAATATAAATTAAAATGTTAAATTAAATTAAATCAACCCTCTCTATAAATTCCTTTAAATAAACACCTTATTGATAAGTGAATATTAATTGTTATAATGAATTATAATAGCATATGCTATTCTTATTTAGTTTTTAAAAGAAAATTAATTAATAGTAAACTTTATATTTTTAAATAAAACTATTTCTAATTGGTATTCTCAATATAATTTGAGAAAACCTATTATTTTACATGATAATTATAAAATGCATAAATCTAAAGTTGTAAAAAACTTTTTAATTAAAAATAACTAGAAAAAACTACCACATCTAATATATTCTCTAGATTATAACCTATGTAATTATAATTGTTTTAGGCAATTAAAAAACTAGCTTGTAGGAAAGAAAATTTCTATAGGAAAATTTAATTGGTTTGTGAAATATCAAATTTTAGTCTTTAATAAAAAGAATTGTTTTTTAAGTGTTAGATCTTTGCTAAAAGTATAGCAAAAAGTTATTAGAAATAAAAGAAACTATTAATTTTTATAATATATATTTATTTTTACTTTTTATATATTAAAATGTTTATTTTTTTTTCAATCACAAAAAATTCCCATTATTTAAATTATAAAGTAATATCAAGAAAAAAATTCATAGCATACTATCTATCAAGAATATATTTTAGGAATATATTACAAATTTCAATAGCATATAATCAAATGAGAAATATAATCTATATGAATATAATTTAAGCTATCCACATTCAGAATATTCTCTGTCTTATAACTAGTGAAATATCAGTAATTTGTATAAATTATCATTAATTATACGATTTTATCTTAAATATATTATCGAATTGAGTTTCATCAGCTTTAAAGGAAAATTGATGACTAGATTGAAATAAAGCGATAATCATCATCAGCCTAGTCTAGTATATTTACTTTAATTTCAAAATATCTGTTATTAGCATATTAACTATAAATTAAACACCACAAATAAGTTGAATAATATATGTATATGATAAATATGTAATTAATTAATCACATTTAGATTATCCCATCCATAATAAAAACTAACAATATTAATTTAATTGAAATAATTCTCATTTCCTGAAAAATGGGTCAATAACAAAGCATTAAAATTAACCATATCAATATTAATTGAAAGTAAAAAAACTATTAAGGATAAATTTTCAAGAGAAAAATGTAAATTGTATTAATTGAATATCAAATTATAACAAATATTTTGAAAATTTGACCTATATTATTTGAATTTTATAAATAATTCCATAATAATAAAGTATTAATATAATTAAAATTTTAATACTATAAAGTTTTGATATTTAAAAAATATATAAAAGTATCATTAAATATTCATTGTTTTTAAACTATGATATAACTCAAAGTGTCAACCAAACAATGGTTTTTAGTTCAATAACAAACTACTCTTATTAATTACTTGGGTCAAATGATTTAGACGATTATTAATAATGGAATAAATATTAGCCATCAAATATAGATTTAAACATGGAATTTCTTATTATCTAGTGCTCAACGATATAGTACAAGCTTAATAACATAGACAAATAATTAAATTAAAACCCTGAATATCATCTTTAATAACTTAAATCAAATTCCAAGTACGATTTTTACCTTAGGATATATATAATGGAGAGCTAATTATAACAATTGATAACATATTGTCCTTAAATTTTTATTATTATAATGAACTCAGTTGTTGAAGTAATAGAAAATTGATTATATTGAATTTTATGAGTAACTTGTTAAATTCATAATGGATATAATCTTTAATATTAATTATAGTTTAAAATATTATATTTAATTTATAATAAAATATAGCAAGAAATATTTTAAAATATATAATAAATCTTTTAACAAAATAGTTAAAATTAATATATAATTTTTAAAAATTTTGATTAATTTCAAAGATATTGTGGGAAAATTTAATAACTAGCAAAAGTATTGATTAGAATTGGATATTTTGAATTCAGTTTAATTCATGTAGAACATATTCTCTCAGCATTGTATAAAAAAGCATTTAATTCATATATTTGTCAAACTATCTTTGCAAGTTAATTTTGATCACTTTGAATTTGAAATTATAATACATTTACAAAACCTTAATTTGGATAATCATATTAAAGCAGATTAATTATGAAGTTGAACTTGTTAAAATGAAATATCAATACCGTTTAGATATTAAGCTATTTTGCAATCTATAAAAATAATACTTTAGTAAATATTTTATTTTACAGATTTACAAATATTAATCAAATAGTGAATGAAATGATAAATTGATTAACCATAATTTGAATGCTACCAAATTTAGGTTCTTAAATTAAGAGATCTTCCGAATGCCAAAAATAAGATAAATATATAATCTAAACATCTTGAAACTTACGTTTAATATATTAGTTGTATCAAGTTTTATATAAAATATTATTACTTAAAAATTATATATTTATTAAACAAATTAGTTTTTTCTTTGTCATTTGATACTTTTTACAATGCTCAAACTATCAATTTTAGTAATATTGAAATTGATTAATGTTTATAAATTTTAAATCCTAGATGAATGGCTTTGATATAAAAAAATATTATAATACGTCATTCAAAGGAACTTAATGATATTAATTAATATTAAAATAAGTTTAATAATATAAATAATAATATTTCTGATAATATTGAAGCTTAAGATAATAAATTATTAACCCTAATTTAACCCAAATATTAATATATTAAAATTTTAAAATTTTTCTTTCAATTTGGATATTTCATTTGAGTAAAATGTTTATATTCTATCTACAATTATTATAATTTTTCTTGAAATTATTTTTTTTCTCATAATAATCAAAAATATTATTTAATTCAATAAAAACCGCTTATTTTAGCGATTATATACAGTTCAACTAACTAGTTATATAATATTTATTTGTTTTTCTCATTGAATTTATTGTAAATGTGAATAGATCCTTTGAGTACAATGTGAAAAAAAACTTCAAATTAATTTCCTTATATTTAAAACATGCGCAAATTTACTTTTAATAGCTTAATTATGAAATAATGATAACGATTAACATGAGATGTTTATATTAATATTAAATCTTGGTATACCCTGAAAAAAAATTTTTTTATATTTAATATTTAATACAATTGAAATTTTAATTAATTATAATAAAATTTAATTTTTATAATATTAAAATTTTTAAACTTTAAACCAATAAAATTTTAATTTTATCAGGTTATTATATAATCAAAAATAATATAAATATCATCTGAAAACACAGTTAATTTAATATTTTTATTCAATTCTAACTATATAAAATAATTATAATAACCTATTTTATACTTGTATCTTTATAGTGTTAGCTATCGTTAATGAATTCGGATAATCGTGTTATATATTACTTAAAGTTGATTCTCTTTTACTTCCAACAGGTTGGACTGGAAATTTTTTTACCTTTAATTATTTACCTCGCTCTCAAGGACAGCGTCGGTGAAGTTCAAGCTACATTGTATATGCCATTACCCAATGTGATCTCAATCATTCTTACTCTGATTCTGTATCGAATTATGGAAATTTTATCAGTGATTATTTTCTTTATCTACTTCTTTGGAGCGATCGCTAGTTGGATATTGAAAGATGCACTCTGGAGTCAAGTTGCGAGTTCAGGATTGAATATAATCATTGGTATTGGATTTTTAGTGACTGAGTGGTGGGCTCCTAAGCCTCTTGCGTTCTATTTTGGCCGTCCTTGGTTTACTAAGAATCAACCTGAAAAAATTATTTGGTGGAATGGAAGATGGGGAGGTCAAAACTTTAGGACTGAAGTTAAGTGGAATTCTTATGTTTGGGGAATTGGATTTATTATATTAGGAGTTGTTAGTTTAGTTATTTTATTCCTATTTGAATTGGATTTAGCTGTAATTTTGGTCTTGGTTATTGCGATCGTAAGTTTGGCCTCGATGGGAGCTTTCACTTATATCTATTCTAAGATATGGCAGAGAAGAGAGGCTAAAATAGCCGTCCAACAAGAAACTAAGATATAATATAAATAATATACCAATCTATTAAATTCAAATGAATTTCTATTGCAAAATTAAATTTTATGCTCCAATAAATCAAATATTGTGAATATAATACAGATCTTTGGCAAATATTTAACAAATATTTATATACAACTTTTAAATAGAAACTATAAATTATATAAAATTATTTTAGCAAATTTTGTTTTAACATAGTTACCCCTTCAACTCCTCTAGATCTTTTCAAATATGTTAACCAGAAACTGAAAAACATCACATTTTAATATGCATACTAATTAATTAGAAACATAAAGTATGAATTTTATTTAATTCCTCGATTCACAATTGCAATTATAATAATACTTAGACCTATCAAAACTATTCAACTTATCATATCAATATGATCATTTAAGTGTATATTATCGCAATTTTATTATATTATATATTTAATCAAATAGCTCAATAATTATTAAAAATTTTAAAATTATTTTATAAATAATTAGAAACTAAATATTTTAAATTAATAAAAAATAGTATTAATTAATGAATTCAGAATTTTAATTTAAAAATTTTTTTTATTTATTAATTATATTTAATAATATTTATCTCAAGTGTAAAGTTTTAATTAAAAATGTTAATTATACTAGAGTATTTATATTAGAAAGTATTTATTACTATAAAAGTAAATTCTATCTATTTAAAAAAAATTACACAAAAATATAATTTTTACTTAAAATTGGTTTTCTGAGTAACAATGATACTTATTATAGTGATAGAATATAGCTGATTTTTTGTATATAATATTATCAAATCCAGTCTATTACATTAATAAATCATACATATCACGATATCTTTAAATTTGTCAGCGTAAATATTGATGCAGATCTGTTTAATAAGTTGGTTTTAAATATAATTTAACTTAGTTCAATTTTAATAATAAACATTATTGAAATGAATATATGAGAGAATCTATTTACTATTACAATTTTTAGGTTTTTATTTTAATAATGATTTCCTTTTATTGAAAATTTATAAAATGAAAATCTAATTAGATCCTAAATTTCATTTTTTTCAAATCGAATTCATTTCTAATTCTACACACAAAAAATCTTGGTGTTTGTAAATTCATTCATATTGATACTAATATATCTACTTAGAATGATTTATATATCATACAACTGCTATCTCAATTTTATTTAAATTTATTTTAAATTCATTTTGAACAAAATCTAATTGCTTCACCTGAACCCACTGGCAGTATTTAGAATAACAATAAGTTAATAACGCATTGATGAAAAATTGTACAATATTCAATATAAGAATAATGGTTACAGAAGTATTTAAGTCTAGTACATATAACAATATTAAGCTCACAACACCCAATATAATGAATCCAAATCCCCACATATATGAATTTATGGTCAATTGTCTTTGAAATTTCTCATTGAACCACCTATCATTCCAAGCCTCAATTAATTCTGCCTGATTCTTGGTGAACAACGGTCTGCCAAAGTAGAATGTAAGAGGTCTGGGGGCAAAACGCTCTGTGATTAAAAAGGCGAGACCTAGAAATATATTTAGGGCAGCACCCGCTATCTGACAATACAATGCATCCTTTAATAACCATACTAAAATACTGCCTATAAGAAATATTAAAAAAATAACCATAGACAATGCTTCAACAATTCCAAATACTATTAAAGTGATAAATATTGAAATTCCATTGGAAATTGGCATTAGTAAAATTGCTTGGATCTCACCAAGAATGTTCCTTAAACTAATATAAATCAAAAAAGGGGATAACATTTCGAGAAATATTGTTTGAAAATAAAATAGTCCCAATTTAAAATAATATCCTACACCACACTTCATTTTGGCAGTGCTCAAAACCAAATTTTAATCCAGGACTTATTTAACGATTCAATCTAATTTGATATTTATATATCAAATTAAGCTTCAATAAGTGCTGTTAATGCCATTTTATAAAGGTATAAAAATTCAAAGTACCCTAGCTGATGTGGTTCAAGCTCAACTTGATTAAGCTATGAAAACAACTTGCATTTTTTGCTGATCGGTTTATAATAGTTTAATACTATTATATTCGCATTTATACAGTTAAATATTAATTGAATTAATTTAAATTTTTCCATTATGAAATATTTTTTTAATAAATTATAATATATAATAAGTATTGAAATATATCAATTAATATAAATAATATAATTTTTGATAATTTTTTTAAATTATCCGTTTTAATTAATATAAAAATAATTCAATAATAATATAGCATTATTTAATAGCATTAAATTAAGGTTTCTGGTATTTGACATACATTAATATTTGGACAATTTTTTAAACAATTTTTTGCATTTTATTATTGATTTAAACATATATATTGTACATAGAATATTTTTTGCAATATTGTTCGGAAATTATATTTTAAATATATTTCACTTATTTTGGATAAATAATAAAACTAAGAATTGATAGTTATACTTTATGCTTAATTTAATATATTTAATTTTAAAAAAATTTTATATTAACTTATTTAATTTAACAATAATAAATATTAAATTAAATTAAATTAAATTTAAAATTATTTAATTGAATATAAAATATTTTTATTTGAATTTTAAATTTTAAACTCATTATCATTAAACAATTAGGGTTTTTTTCCCATCATCGAAATTTCCTAAGTGAATTGATTTTTGAAAAAAAAAATATATATATATATTGTTGCGGATCGGGAGGTCCGCTCGCCTTTCAATTTTAACCGTTCGTCAAGATTCCAGATATAATCCACTCACAAATATCAGGAACAACTCTTGCACAATGGAAAATTCCAGACTATAGCAGAAGCTGGAGCCTCAACACATTGGCCAAAGATCAACCACACTATAAAATAGTCACTGGACAGATATTTACTGACAGGTCACTTCGATCAGGGCCAAGCCCTAGATCTTGATATTTTAATAAAACCCCTCTAAAGTATCTAGTTAGCTGTCTTTGGCCCGTTTCATCGAGCTCACGTGACCTTTATCGCAAGACTACTTTCCAGAAGCCTTGCAATATATATATTAATATTTGAAAAAACTATGTAGCTAATTTGGAAATTAATATTAATATAAAATAATGTTTGAAAATTTATAAAAATGTATTTTAATATCTTTATTAAATAAAAAAAATATGAAAAAAAAAATTCAAAATTTTATTAATTAATGATTATTAAAACAAAATATGAAAAATCTTCTAAATAATATCAGTTGGGATAGAATATATACAATCATCAACCATAGTATTTTTATAACAAATATACTTTATAAAATCATTAACTTAAATTTTATCATTATAATCATAGATAATGGTCCAATTATGATATTTTATAATTTTCATAAAATATAAAGATATTATATTTTTTACTCTAAATATTGATATACTCTGAGGATGACAAGATACTTTCTATAATAAGTTAAAATAAGAATTTAATAAAAAAACAATAGTTTGAGTATAGAATATTAAAATTAAGAAAATTTTGATTATTAAAAAATATAATTTAAAATAAAATTAATTAATAATTTTTTAATTGCCTATAATTATTTTTTATATTATTATTAGAGGATTTTTAAAATTCTTATTTATAAAGTAATTTTTTAGCAATTTTAAAATAATCATCAAAGCTATTTATAATATTAGTTATATTTATATAATATAAGTTAAAACATAAAAGAACTCTTAACATTAAAATAAAAATAATTTAAGTTTGTATAACTATTAATTAGGTTTTTTGATAATTATATATATTGGGAAATAATCATTAATAAAAATAACAATATAAATCAATTTAAATGGTCTTATCATAAATTAAAAAGATGATAAATAGATAAATATTATATAATAAATAAGAAAAAAAAATAAATTATTAATTATATTAATAAATATATATATTAATTAAAAAAATTAAAATAAAAATCAATATAAAATTTAAACTTATTATGTAATAAATATATAAAATAAAATCTATAAAGTATTTTCATCTTTTGTTGCTTTATAAATATAAATTTTTAAAATTAAAAAATAAAATTTATTAAATAATTAATATTAGTTATAGTTAAATTTTTACTAATAAATATTTAAAATATGATAAAAGAGCTAATTATAAAAAAATATTAGTAATTTATATCAATTAATAAAAAATCATAATATATATTAATTTTATTATTTATTTGCCAATTTTTATATAATTATTGAAATATAACTGATTTTTGATATTTATATTAAATTAATTAACTTATATATACTATAGATATTATATCAAATAAAATATAATATAATATATTAATTAAACTGATATATATTTTTTCAACTGTAAATATTAGTAGAAATAGACTTTTAGAATTTAAATAAAAAACCTTAAGTGATAAATAATAGTTTGATACAAATTCAAGGGATATTAATGGGTTTCACCAAATAAGGTAAAAATAACTTATTATAAATTTGATTTTTTGAATAAATTATCTTAAGCTTATTATTACTTAATACTTTTGGGAGTATTATAAAAAATGCATAAATATTGGATATTTTTGAGATGAAGATAATTAAATGATATTTATTTGTTAATTTATTACAATCTTATATTAGTTTACATTATTGATTTTTATGGACAAGAATACCCAATGATGGAAAATAAGGGAATCAAATAATTTATAAAATGAATGACTTCCAATATGGCATCTTAATTCATAGTGGCAATCGCTGTTTCATGAGTTATTGACAAGATTATTCCCCACTATTTTATTACTAATATCATTTACTAATATATTTAAAATAATTATGAAATATATTTTCAATTATATATATTTACTTAATTCAAGTGAGATGTAAATCTCAAATCTAACCTCTAATTAAAATTTAATTAATTTTTAGCTTAAAATACAATGATATTCGTTTTTTATAAGGAAATTTATTAAGAAGAATCTAGTAAACAAAATAAAAAATAGATAAAGATCTTATTAAATTATTAAAAGTTAATTTCTATATTATTTTAAAAATATTAAGTTATTGATTAAAAGAGAAATCTTTTTCAAATTATTAATATTATAAGATATAATTTCAATTAAAAAATATCATTTATTTGATTAAATACTAATCAGTTAGAAATATTATATTAAATATATAAAAGATTTTATATCCTTATTAATTTTAAAATTAGAAAAATATATTATACAATTATTGTGACATAAAATATATTATCCAAAAGCTAAAATTTCTAAAAATAACAATTTTTTTAAGTTTTGTAAAATAATTTTGTATAATACTCAATAATTCTCAAACTATCTATTTATAATTATTATTTAATTATTTTACTAAAAATTAATCAGGATAAAATTTATCATATTTTAAAATATTAAAAAATTTAAAGTTCATAATATTAGTCTTAATACAAATAATATAAATATTCATTCTGTTTTTATTTAATAATAATGTTGTATCAATTGATAATTAATTAAATTATATATATAACCCTATTAAAATTAATGTAAATTATATATTCAAAATATTACAAAAATTTATAATGATGTTGTAGTGCCAATTGTTAGCAATGTATAAAATAAATAATTAAAGCAAGTAAGCTATTATAGTAAGTGAAAGTACTAGATCATAGGCTTTATTGAGAAACTAAAAGATATTATTAATGATGAGAGGTTTGCTGATCTCTCATGGTTAGACTTATGGTAATAGTTCTTTTATACTATAATTTTTGGCTAAAGATAGTGCTTAGAGGTGAGATAGGCCTTGTAGAGAATGAGGCCTTTAGAGTAGAGTGATGAGCCTTCAGTGGAAACATCCCTATAAGGAAATAGATATCGAAGCAAAGATGCTCGGGCGGGTTATGATCTAGGTAACTACATCATAATTGACTATTTAATTATTCAAATAAAAAATAAATCTGAATAAAAAAATAGTTATAACTTATAGAATATTAAAGATTTCTGGAATTTAAAAAATTTGCAATTTTATAAATTATATCCATTTTTGTTAAATTGATTTTTGAGTTGATCATAATAAGATTGAATTTAATATATAATAATAAACCTTAAATTTTTTTCACCGTATATTAAATATAATCAATATACATCTGTTACTATCAATTTGAAACTTTTTCCACAGTTTATAATACCTCAATGCAAGTAAGAATTCAAACCAGATGAAGCCATGATCATTCACCGTAATAATCCGTTAAATGTAAGATTATTATTGAATCAAAATCAATTGAAGTAGATTCATATTTGCTCTTGAGAGAATTGAGAGTGAAATTTGTTAAATGTTCCTGCGCATTTAATTGCCATCTAAATTAAATTAACAGGACTGTTTAATGGTTTTTTATGATGTTAATAAGCATAAAAATTATATTTAGAATTGAATAAATGCTGACACTAAAATTTTTTAAAATTATTAAAAAAAATATTGGAAAAAAATCAATAATTAATATATGACTAAATTAGCAAAAATTTTATATAATTAGTAATTTCAAAAAAATGTGAAATATATAATTAATATACAATTATAAAGAATCATTAAAATAAATATTATTGGGATATTATTTCAAATTATAATAACTAAAAATAATTTCTATTTAAATTGATTGATATTGAATTTGATTAATACTAATAATTGTTTAGATACTATATATATTCTTTATATTAAAATTTATCATTATATAATATATTTGAAGATCAAAATAATACTCACGATCAAAATATCTGATTAATTTTTGAATCTTGATTTATATTCGATACTATGTATATTTATCTTATTTTTCTCTAATAATAATAATAATTAATAAATGCAAATATCATTCCTGAAATTTTCCAATCATTCAATATTGACATTAAAAAGACTTAAAGGTATAAATTAAGTTTATAATTTATGAATAATATGTATTTAATAATTATTATATTACTAATAAATACGATACTTAAATTATAAAAATTTTTTAATATTTAAATTTATTATTCCGAAAACAATTTTAAAAATTATTTGATTATTAAGTAAATTATCCTATTTGATCAATTATAAATTTTATATTAATAAATTATTCGGAAATTATGAATTAATAAATATTTACTAATAGTAAATATGGATAATATATCGCGATTAATAGAATTTATAATAATATACTAATATCATTTACTTAATTTTTAAAAATAATAAAAAACTACTAATACAAATAAAAAGTGATTATTAGTTTAAAAAACAAAAAAAAACTTTGAATTTTGGAGAAATTCAAAACTGAGTGTCAAATTACCTAATTTGGAAGTAAGAAGATTTCAACAAACTATATTTTTTGATTTATTTTTAACACTAAATATATTAAGGTTTTTTTATTTTGTTGTGGTGGTTTAATTAATAACAAAGGAAACAGTAATAACAAAAAAATATATAGTTTAATAACGATAGTGAGATAAATTATAAGGATATGACACTGAAGGAGAAACTACGTCAGATATACTATCGATATAGTAGGACGAGTTGGATGATGTTGGTGACTTCGGCTATTGAATCTACCCTTATTATTATTATTCAGTTAGTTATCCTCATTCATGCGAGTGTTCACGACTTTATCAAGATTGGAGTTCCCGTCTACCTTATTATCTTTATTGGATCCAGATTATTCCAATTTGGACTGATTGTTGACGGTGTAAGTAAAGTTAATTATTGAATTATTTTTTTTGATATTAATATTATATATATATATATATCTAGATAAAGAGTAAAAACACTATTCAGCTAATAGCTATCTGCATATTTAACTTCCTGAGCTTCATATACTCCATAGTTGAAATTCACCAAATCGTCAAAGGTCTCAAAGATTACTTGGAGTTAGACCGCTTGAGTCAAATTGAACCTTTGTTATATACCAGTTCTAGCATTTTATTAATTGCTCAATTTATTTATATGTATTTGACTTATAAATTATATTTGAGTTTTGGCTGGGAAATTTATAAAATAATTGGAGCTAATCCTAAATTGAGAGGTATTTAAATATTATATTCATGTATAGCATAATTTATTGATTTCATTAATTAGAAATGCTACTGTCGTATCACATCTTCCTTCTATTATTAAAACTAGATATATTCTTTTTTTTCGGGTTCTCCCTTCAATTCCTTATGATGATACTTAACATCAAAGACCCAGAATATTGGTTAACAATTCTAGCATTCCCCATTACGCTTATTATCCTACTATTAGCGATATATGGCGTCCGCAACGAAAATAAGCGCTTTATGTTCGGATTTATTGGTGGCTTATTATTGGCAATGATTTATTTCTTATTCAAAATAATAAGAATTTATCAACCTCAAAATCAGGAGAAGTATCAATATTCTAAAATTATTTTGACTTTATTCGGTAAAATTCAATAATGTATATTATATATATATAATTAATTTATTAATAATTTGACTTTAGCTTCGTTAAGTTTCTTCGTCCTATGTCTTACAGCTATTCAATCGTATATATGCTACAGAAACTTTGGTTACGGTTTGAGTGATCATATTCGAAATTCATCCAATATGAAATACTTGGTAAAACCAACCGAAAGGACCCTGAATTTGGACGAGGATTAATTCTCTCTCCTCTTTTTTCAATATCTATGTTTTTGAATTTGTATCATATTACCTTATTACTCGTTCTATCACACATTTTTGGAATTTAAATAATATTCAATACCTTTTTTATCACTATGGAGTAAAATTGCAAATTTTAATTAATTAATAAAATTTGTTGTTAATCTTTAATTTATCTATTTAATGAATTTTAAAATATCCATATAAAAACTCTTAAATATATATAAATATATTAAATATTATTTTTCAATTAATATAAATTCTGAAAAAATAATATATTTAATATATTAATATGGTAATACTGATAATAATCAATTTATTAAATATAATTAAAATTAACTTTTAAATTGATTTAATTTCTTTTTCACATAAATCGAAGACCAAACACCCAAGGGGACCATAAATCCCAGCCCAATAATAGGATTAATAATTAAGAGGATGGAAACTTGGAGCAAATAAACTAAAATGCCCCAGGAAATGCCACGAAGTGCGAGGCCAGCTCCCCAGAGAATGCCAATAAGTTTCATATCATTGCGGAAATTTATTTGATCCCACTTCTGGTCCCATTCTTCTATCTTTTCCGCAGAATTTTGCGTCACCCAAGGTCTTGCAAAATAATAAAATAAGGGTCGTCGGTGATTGAGAGTGATTAAATATCCAATGCCGATTAAGAGTGGAATAATGGCATCGGGTAATAAATTGAATTTGGGATTATCGTATATTAGTGTGAAAATAGACGTGATGGACATTGAGCATAAACTTATGATTGGGATCGCTTCAATTCTTTTGAATACAACTATAGAAAAAATAGTAGAAAGTGCTGGAGGGATTCCGGATATGACAATGGCAAAGGTTGCACCGATAACTGGCTGTAAACTGAAGAATAAAATAATAGGACAGATAATGTCTATAAATAAGTTCTGAAATAAAAATCCCAAGGTTTGTAACCCCTTCTTTTTAGTTGGAACTTCGTCACAGTTGCTGTCACTATCACTGCTATCATCAAGATTGTTCTCTTTGGAAGATATTACTGGATTGATGAAACTCTCTTCAATTAGGAGAATTTCTTCCTGCTCTTCAATTTCATTTAATGAAATATATCGATAATCCGGATTCATAACCTTAAATAAATAAAGGAATAAAAATAATGAATAAAGTTTTTTTTCAATATTCGTTAAAATCTCAATTTATATAAAAACTTTTTCAATAAACAGGTTAATAATTTAAGGGACAAGATTTGTATCCAAAGTGTGTATTTTACATGAATAGAGCAATGTTAATTAGATTCATTTTTTGTTAAGTGTGACCAAGAATTTAATAGCAATGTGGAGATTTGTTATTATTGAAAACATGTCAATTCGAATTCAATTTAATCGATTGTGTTCAACTAGGTGACTTGGCTAATACTGCGGATAATTTCTGAATTAGGGTGTTGATCCATTTTCATTGATTTATTTTTATGAAAATTTAATTTAAATGACCCAATTAAATTGAAATATAAAGGATTTTTGAATTTTATTTTTTTTTCCAATAGTTTTTTAAAGTTAATATACAATTTTGAGTGCTGAGTTAATAGCTATTAAATCTTCTTTTAAGTTAATTGGAGAATAGATTCAGCAATATCACGTCGATCTTGATGTATGGCGCTTTGGATAAGGAGGAATCGAGTGTGAACCATAGGTAATGGATGCACGTTTTGAACCATTTGACGATATAGGTCCGTAGCCAATTCCCATTTTGATTGATTGATACACTCTCGAATAATGGTATGGTAGGAAGCTTGATTAGGCTTTAGTCCAACGTGATGCATTTTATCCAGCCATTTCATCGCCATTTCAATTTGATGAAGATTTAAAGCGTAATAAATAATAAAATTGTTGTAGATAAAGGTGTCTGGTTTGATATTGAAATGCGTTTGAAAGTAATTCATCCAGGCTTGAGCATTGTCAGGTTGGTTTGCTTTTAGTAAGCAATTCACTAAAATAGATAGAGAATAATGAGTTAGTTTAATTTTGTTGATTTGAGAGAATTTAATCAATTTTTCAACTTGATTGCTTTGAGAATATTCAGCTTGTTGAAACATAATATTCATTATTTTTACACAAACTGAAGATGTATTCAAGATTCCAGTTATTGATTTAGGACCAAGATGGGTTAAAAATTGTTGAAAGAGATTTAGTGCGCTATCCAATCGTCCACATTTCATATAGACTTGTATTAGGGATCCAAATGTTTCTGAATTAAGTAGCTCGATATCGATAATATGTTCTTCTATCGAGCTTAATGCTAAATGCTCTTCGTTAATAGCCATGCATCGATTCAAATAATTTTTAATAAATTGATTGGTATCATGCGACCAATTTTCTTTTGAAACAGAGGAAAAGAAATACCGTGCTAAATCAGGTAGAAGAGTTGCATTAGCATATTTTACTAATGCAAGGGGGACTGTTCTTTCGTAAACATCAGGGAAATCCGAGTCAATTCGATTTAGCAAACTAAGTCCAAAGGATAAGCCATAGGCATGAATCGATGTAGACACTAAGCCCACTATGAAATAGGTAGAAGGGGAAATATTACAGTATTTCATCTGCTGATAGATTTTGAATTGACTACTGTATCGATCCTTTGCTTCAGGTATATTGCATGTCGATTTTAATAAAATATCAAAAGTATTTTGTGTTCGAGGTAGACCCAATTCTGTCATAGTTGCGATGACCCTATTTGCCAGGTTCAATTGATTTAAAGATACGAAACACTCAGCAAGGGTGTGAAATAGACTATGATCCCAATTTTCAATAAATTTACATTCAATCTGGTTATTTAGTAAAATCTCTAATCCATATAAATCTTTAAGACGGAATAGAAGCTTAATCTCTATTAGAACGCACTTGGGATTGGAAGAGCCATTATCGACTTCTTGAATAATATCTTTTGCTCGATGTAGTAAAGAATAAGCTTGAGATCCATCACCAATTTTGAAAAAACAGTCAGCTATATCCATTAAAACAGATGCATCAGCAACGTCTTGGTTCAATGAATCGTATAGCTCGAGTGCTTGGTTAGGATCTCCCTCCTGAAGATAAAATTTTACAAGCAGATTGTGAATATGGTCGTTATTATCGAAATGGAAGCTATGGTACATATCAACAAGTCTTTGGAAAGTGGATCCACTCAAGTTATGATGTATAGATAGATTAATTAAAGTGAGGAGAGCTTTTTGAATGAAGACTCGAGGATCCAAAGAAGAAGGGAATAGTATCCTAAACTTGTTAGGGTAATATGAGGATAAATTTTCTATCAATAATTCGAAGAAGTCATCTGGAAATTCTTCATAACTGAAATTTGGTAACTTTTCGATATAATCTAAAATAGACGAGTAATCTAACTGACTCATAAGATGGTTGTAAAATAGAGAGCTCAGGTACGATTGATATGAAATAGGCCAACGTTCGAATAATCTACAATAAAAATCAAAAGTTTTCTGATAAAATTTTTGAGAGAGGAGAGGCCGATAAAATCTCGAGATCAACTGAGGTTGAAGTTCCATTCCAAGCTCTACCATGTAATTAAGCCATTTCAGAACTAAACCCTCAGCATCCTGTGTATTAGCTTGAAGATCAATGATACAGAATGCTTGTACAAAGAAATGATTCGAAGGGCTCATGGATTTAAAATGATTAGTATAATAATACTCAGCTTCTTCATAATTTCCCATTCGTAATAAATGTAAAATAATCATTTCGTATCCTGCTTTTGCAGTTTGAGGGTCTTTTGTGCTCCAATTGGATAAAAGATCACGACAAAACACTAAGCTATCTGACCTTGAACAAGCCATAGCAGTTTGAATTAACTTGTAAAGGAAGCTTAAACCCAACTCATCAAACTTGACCCCTGAGTCTTCTAATTCCTTAAGTAACCGTGTTCCACTATCGATACAATGATCGGATTCAGCCAGTGTGACGCGTAATAGCATTAAATAATGACCTGGTAATGTATTATAACCAAAACCTTTTACCAATTTAAAAATCTCCCTGACTTTATCATATTTTTTAATGTGGTAATTCGCTTCCATCCATATTAGATAATCAGATGAAGTAATAGGATTAGAATTGGAATAATTGGATATTAGTAAATCCAATTGATCCCATTTGTTGGGATTACTTGAGGAATATATCCTTACCATAAATTTGTAAAATACAAACCACTCTAACTTGGGTCCGTCGATCGTATCATAATTTTCTGAATGATACAGGTTCCACGCCGTTTCGAGTTGATTTTGATTAAGGAGATCGTATAATGAAGGTACATTAGTAATGGAATTAATTAATGATGTCGTAGATCGGATCGGATGCAAAGTGTGAAAGTGAGAATGATTAATAAATTTTAGACCCATATATGCTTGATGGGTTTTTTTAATTGGAGTGGTCAAAATTAATGAATTTTTATGGGTAATAAGAATATTTTGAAGTTTGGAACAAAAAAGATGCAATGAATAGAATGTTGAAGATGTGCCCATCGTACATTGTGATTTTTCAATTGAATATTTGTGGGCAATCAGTTATTTTGAATCAATACAGTCTGATAAAATTATATTATCTGTACATGCAATTTTATGGTAATATTTGATACACTCTTGGGGTTCAATAATATATTCAAATTTTCACACTATCAAAATTATGGGATTTATCAGTTCTAATTCACATTAGATTAAAAATAATTAATATTGAAACAATGATATCTTTAATAAAAAATAAAATTTTAGTTATTTTGTAGAAAATCATTATTGTTTTTTAAATATTTCATTAACAATAATCAATTTATTATCATTATCAATATTATTATTATTAATCATTGTAATTTAATAATCAAATCTTTTTAAAAAATTATCCAATATTTTCAATAATTAGATATGTCAAAATCAATCCCATAGATTAAAATAATTTACCATTTATTTGATATATTATAAATAGGTACTTTGAAATTTACAAAGTCAACAGATTAAAAATTTAAAATTCTTTATTAAACAATTATTGTATATTATTTAATAAGCCATACCTCAAAATATAAAATTTAATATATAATGTCTTATAGTAAGTCACATTAATGTTTTAATAATTACATTTAATTTCTTATCCAACCTTTAGATTCAAAATTAAGTAAAGAAGAATATCGTAAACAAAAAGAATTAGACGCTGCAAGAAAAGCTGGTACTGCACCAGCTGAATTAGACGAGGAAGGAAATGAGATTAATCCTCACATTCCCCAATATATTGCTCAAGCACCTTGGTATTTGAGTTCTGACACTCCAAGTTTAAAACATCAAAGAATTCAAAATGAAGAGGCTTCAACCCCAAAGTATACTGTCAAGAAAGGTTTGAAATCTGTAATTTATTTTTTCACTCATTTATTTAATGCAATAATTTTAACTTTTTTGTGTTTGCCAGGGTCCTGCCGCTACCAAATTTCGCAAAGGAGCTTGTGGAAATTGTGGTGCTATGACACATAAGGAAAAAGACTGCTTAGAGAGACCTAGAAAGATAGGTGCTAAATACACTGGAAAAGACATCCGTCCTGATGAATATATAGCAACTAATGAAGAAAGCTACGATGGAAAACGAGACATGTGGAAATCATATGATCCTAGAGAACATGATAAACTGTTTGAAGTATACCACATGGTTGAGGAAGCTAGAAAGAAAAGGAAAGCTGAAGAATTGGATAATGCTGCTGCTTTAGCTTCTAGTTCCACCCAAGACCTCAAAAAAGTTGCTGAAGCTGGTAGATTAGAATATGCTTCCAGCGATGACAGTGATGATGACGATGATAAATATGCTGAAAAATCCGATATGCCTGGACAAAAGGTTGATACCAAATCACGCTTAACAGTTAGAAACTTACGGTAAATATACAAATAAGCTCATGTCCTTACTTTTCACTTATAAGAATTTCATAGTATTCGAGAAGATACTGCAAAATATTTGAGAAATTTGGATATCAACTCTGCTTACTATGACCCTAAAACACGTTCTATGAGAGACAATCCTAATCAAGATAAAAACCCTGCTGAGGTAATGATTACTAATATACTTGATATATTATAAACCTCCATCTAAACAATCTTTTAGCTTGACTATGCTGGTGACAACTTTGTTCGTTACTCTGGAGACGCTTCTAAAATGGCACAGCTTGAATTGCAATCTCTCAGAGCTCAAGAAAGAGGAGAGGATGCACTCAGTCTTCAAGCTAATCCTACATTGGCTGAACTCCACTATAAAAAACAAATGGAACAAAAGAATTCTCAAAAAGATATTGGGCGTCAAAGTATATTAGAAAAATATGGTGGTATTGAACATTTAGAAAATCCTCATAAAGATCTTTTGACCGCTCAAACCGAACACTACGTTGAATATTCTAGGACAGGCAAAGTTATTAAAGGTCAAGAGAGAGCTATTCCCAAGTCCAAATATGAAGAAGACGTATATCCTAATAATCACACTAGTATATTCGGCTCTTATTGGCACGATGGACAATGGGGTTACAAATGCTGTCATTCATTTATGAAGAATTCCTATTGCATTCCTTTTAAAAAGGATGAAGAGTAAATGATTATATTAACTATCATTTTTAATACATAAAAATACATCATTTATACTACCTAAAAGTTTTATAATTAGTAAATATTAAATAAAATATGTTTTCATATGTGGCATTTCATCAATGGGTTACTTAATTAGAAAAATGCTCAATCCAATTTGATTGGAATAATTTTAGCTTTGAAACATAACTATTTATCAATTATTATTTATTCTTGATTTCTATAATCAATTGAAATAATATTCAATATCATTGGTTCAGAGGTAGTATTAATTTTTAATCAAATTATTGTTGTATAAGTAATTATATTGTACGATTTATTTTATTTAATCAACTATTCCTGATTTTTTTCATGCAATTTACGATTAGTATCTAATTATCAAATTTATTATTTTTTCGGATATCCCACATAGAGAATGTTACATATATCGTTTTCGATTCAATTTGTAATAAATTTTATTTAAATTGATTTATCTTTTAACAAAAATCTAATACAATTTTTCATTTAATTACATTATTATAACATTATTTCATTTGTTGCTTCAGCAGAATTAATAGATTAGGAAAAATAAGATACATGTAATAACCTAATTACATCTATATCATCATTCAAAAGAAATGATATCATTTCTATACAATAAACACATGTTTATTATACTTTGGTGATAATTTAGACTATTCTAAAACAACCAAATTAAAGTGTATCATTTTGGTTTAATTATATTTGATTCAAGATTATATCATTTAAGTTATGATCATAATAATTATATAATATTAATATTTAGGTATATTATTAAAGTATATATAATAGATTCAATAAATTGAATTTGATTTTAGATTATAGTCTTTGCATCTAAACCTTGAATTTTTTTATTATATATTTTTTAATTAGTATCAGTTAATATTTATTTTATCCAATTATCAACTAATGTTCATATTGAATGAGAATAATTGTTATTAACATATATATCATTTTAAATTTGATGAGCAATGATGGCTAACGCAAATTTTAAAATAAACAGTTATTATGATTGTTTGTAAAAAAAACAATAATCATTATTATGAATTAAAAAAATATAATTATATAATTGATTTATAGCTTGATCATATTCATTCTATTATTAATCATTAAAACCATTTTAAATTAGTCCAAATGATCCCCAATGCATATAGCAATTATAACGATTATTATAGGTATTTGTATTCATCTGGTAGAATAAATAAAATTAATAATATGTGATAGATAGGATTAATTAAAAATACACAGAAAAAATGTGTTATAAATAAAGAGATATGTATTATAATTAAACTATTAACAAAGATATATGATAATGATTAGAAGTAGATAGAAGGTTACTGAGGGGAGTTAGCTTTAGATTTGGACCTTGGTGTGGAGGGTTTAGATGCATTCATTTTTTTATGGAAGTAATCCATATCATAGTGATTGTGGAAACCATTGGAAGCAACACCATCTTGACAAACTTCTATCGACTGGAACCAAGGATCTTTGAGAATTTCATCAATAGTAATACGCTCCATTGGATTAGGATCGAGAATCTTAAGCATTAAGTTCTTACATCCCGGCTCGTACTTGTTGAAAGGCTCGTAACGATCCTGATTCCTCTTCTCGATATAATTTCTATAGTTGGAGTCGTCCATACTGGCTATCCTAAATGGGACTGTGCGATATGTCATTGAATAATAGACAATACCAGCTGCCCATACATCAACTAATCTAGCATCATAATCATCTTGGATAAACTCTTCGGGAGCAATATAGGGTTCACTACCACATAAACCACGAGATCGGTGGCATTTCTTCTCCCATACGGATCGGAAAACATCCGAAACGCCGAAATCGGTGATCTTAAGGTGACAGTGTTCATCGATTAAGAGATTCTCGGGCTTGATATCTCTGTGGGCAACACCCATTGAATGGAGATAGGCCAAGCCATGGATCAGTTGCTTAAAACAGCAGTTAATTTCTTTCGTCGTTAGCTGTCCATTCTTGATCACATTGTAAAGGTCACCACCAGGACAAAATTCCATAACTTCACACCAATTGTTATTATCATCCATGACCAAATCGATAGTGGCAACGATGTTAGGATGCTGGAGTGAGGAACTGATACAAAACTCGCCTGTAAGTTTTTTAATGTACTCTTTGGGAGATTCATCCTTACGACGCTTACGGAATTCTTTAATAGCGTATAGGGTCTCTTTTTGATTATGATCCAATTTATGGGCTACCTTAACCACAGCCGTTGCTCCTTTACCAACTAATTTTCTCTCACAAATACCATACTTCTTAGTTAATGAAGGGAAAGGACAAGCACTATTTTGGGATTTGGGTTCTGGTACGGGACTATCTGTCTTTCTGGAAGACTTATTATTTAAAATATCAGACCATATTGATTTAATGTCGGCTAGAATGCCTCCTTCGGGCGGTGGAGAGATAGGAGTGGCGGCACCTGAACTTTTCAAGGCTTTTGAATCCGCTTTCTCGATAATCTCAGGAGGAGATGGAGTGGCAGGGGTTGGAGTTGCAGGAAGTGGAATATTGGACGCTAGCTGCTGAGTGGAGTTCCAAGAATCGGAACTTTCATCCAGAAAGTTGCAAGAGAAAACGTTCAAAGAAGATGAACTGGAATTTTTAAGTTGTGCAGGGGCAGGTACTGCAAGATGGGGACTATTCGAATCGGGAATTCGGCGAGCATTTTTGTCTAAGCCAGGAGCCCAATAATCTTGTGTGAATGTTACCATATCAAGCTAGAATAATAAAACTGTGAAGATAAAACAATAAATATAGCTGTAAAGAAAGAGTCGTAGAGAATCAAATAATGTGGACAAATGATAAATGGAATATCAAAAGTCAACGAATAAAAAACTTAACTGGCAAGGGTTTTAAAACATGTTGGTTTACTTAACCAACAAAAATACAATAAAATAGACGAGAGAGGGGAGGGAGGAATATAATAGAGTTAAAGAAAACGATTCAAACGTTTGCTGTTTTCAGATATTGGTTATAATTATTTGAAATAGAAAAAGAGCCTTTTTGAAACTGATCAAATCAGCAGCAATCAGGTCTAAATGCCAAATAAAATAGATTTAATGTCTAATGTAAATTAGATATGAAGGTTTACTTATATCTCTAATTATCCTTTCTAACTCTTCTACCTTTGAGCGATGCTTCATTTTTATACCCATTCCAATTTCCTCTTTACCAAATTGAGTAATTGATGATATCATTTTTCTGATTAAAAAATTTTGCCCACCCTTTCCACCAATCATTTTTAATTGGCCCTCAGCCAATACAAATTTTCAAATTAATTCCTATTTCAATTTGCACAGGCCAATTGTTTAAGTTAATAAAAGCAGTAATTTTAATGCTAACAAAATTCGAATAAATTGTTTTAGGCGATTACTTGTAAAGGAAGTTTAATCAACGATTTATTCTCCATAATACTATATTCATACTATACCTCATCAAACGACAAGTCAAAACTCCACAGAAGACCAATCGAAAGATTTTAAATTTATTTGACTGATTAAATGGAATGAGATCACTCTAGATAGTTTTTTAAGTGATGAAATCATCTTGTATGATAAAGTGTCAATTAATAAGTTGGTGTTCCCTATAATTTAGCATCGTGTGAGCCTAATAGTTCTTTGTATCCTTTTACATCCTATTTTCATCCATTTTCGAATTTTAATAAGTATTAAACCTGTAATAGACGTCAACTTAATCGTCTATTTAACATTTTACTATTTTATTTTACACTTAACTTTTCAGAGTATTTGAATATTATCAATTTTTTAAAATCTTTATTATCAAGGATATTAGTGGAATTTGATCACCGATAATTTAGCCAATTAGTGCTTATTTCCTAAAATTTTTCAAATATTTCAATCTCGAATTTTCGAGAAAATACCTAATTTGGAAACCCGCTCCTTCAAATTTCAATATTTGGAATGAAATAACTCTGACAATTTTTTGAAAATATTAATTAGATTAATAATTTATCATAATAAATACTACAGAATAGTATATAATAATTAAATAAATCACAATATTTGTAATATCTACTAATTATTAAAAATTTGATTGATTTTAGAATATTAAATCATATTTTCCATAAATAAACTAATATTTGATTTAGAAATTTCAAAATGAAACACTATTTGAATTGATTGACTAATTTTAAAATGAAACGGTCTAACATAACTTGTGAATTATATTGCAGAATATTACGGATTTTTTAAAGTACCTTATGCATTAAAATTCATAGTATCTTGATTTCATTATTGATTGTATAACTTTCATTAGATATTCAATGTTGTCTAATTTAGACATGTTTATCATTCAATGAATTAATATAGGATCAACAATTCTGACATACTATAATTGTAGTCTGTGTAGTAAAATGATTGCTGATACTTAATTCATAGCGATTAATAATATGGCTTGAGCCTTAAATCTAAATCATTAATACTTCAGATGTAAACAAAAGTATTTAGTATCTTGAGATACTCGAGTAAAAGTCTAGCCTCTTGCATCAAGCTGTAACTTTCTAATTATTTAAAAGATAGTAAAGTTTAACATATTTCATGATATTATAAAATTATAATTTAAGATGATATACTGAAAGATTAGGTTGATATTTTTTTTTAAAAATTGAAAACCTTTTAATGTGATAATATGTAATGCAATAACATATGATCAATAAAAATGAATCAGCTTTAGAATTTCTAATTATTTCAATTCACCTTCAATTTAAGTAAAAGCAATAGATATGAGTCAAATCTTTTATACTCAGCATAACTAAAAAGTAAATAATATTTTTATTACTAAAAGAATCATTTATGACTAACTAAATTACATTATTTTGACAATCTTCAACAATATTAATCAACCATAAATACTAGATCCAACTTAATAATACCAAATAAGTCATTATTAATCTACAATCTTAGATAAATAAAATATTTAATCTTCTGTCAAATTGGAGTTTTTTCTAACCAATCCATTAATATCAGAATTCATCAAATTGAAATATGAATAGGATATAAAATGGATAAATTAACATTGGATATTGATTGGAATCTATCCAATCAATCATTAAATAAGCAAGGACCAGATATTACAAACCATTCTTTTTATAAATAATTTCAATCGATTATAACATTCATTTCTAATACAAACTCTGTTAGAAATTATTCAAAGCAATGATAATAAAATAGCATATAAATAAAATGTGAAAAATAAAGGTATTGTCATACAAATATTATAAAATGAATAAATCCGATGTTATGGAACTGGAAAATTTAAGAAATTTCTAATAATGATGTATGATTTCAGATCTTTGGTACATTTATCAAGCTAAATCAAAACTATATTCTAATTTCCACTTAATTTTATATAAATTATAATGCATTACGTTCCGAAATCAAGGTTGGACAAAGTGGGAATATATAGGTAACTTTAAAGTGATTCAATAAATATTTTAATTTTTTTTTAAAATTTTAAAATTTTTAATAAAATATCTTTCGTCACTCTTTAAAATTATTCCTAAAATCAGCTGCGAAATTTGATCTTATGATTCATCAATAAATTGTTATAATTTTGAAAGTAGTATAATGGGTTATTAATAAGAAAATATAAAGATTAAGGGGGATTTATTCATTTGTATAAAAAGTGCAAATAAATGTAATTTGATTTGAAATTTTAAATGTGATGTGAATCTAGATTGGAGTACAATTTTTTTAGAAATTATTAAATATTTAATTGAAAATATAAATTGATGCTTTGTGTTATCATTTGGAGGATCTCAGCACCATAAACTATAAAATTTATTACTTTAATGCAGAGAAATGTAATAATATATGTTAAATCAATTTATTTAAACACAGAGAATTAATCAGTATTATTTAATAAAAATTCTTGGTAAATTGGATAAATCACTAGAATTACCAACAAATAACTTTTAACAAACAGTTGTTATTTATTTTCCTTATTAGATCATAGTAACAAATATTATATTATGTTTTTCACAGAAAATTTAAAAAATTATAAATATAATACAGGAAAGGGTATATAACATATATCTTCAAATCTTTATTAAATGAAAATTTTCTAATGATAATAATAAATATTGGTTTTTCTAAATTTTATTTGATTTTATTTTTTTTAAATTTTTGATTTTAATCAAGGTTATATGATTTCAAATTCAATATAAGATCCTAAATTAGTTATTAATATTACTATTAATTTTGATAATATTATAATTATTTTTAAAAAAAATTATTAAATAAAATATTATATAAAAATATATTAAATATATAATTACAAAGTTAATCTGTAATTTAAATAATTTTTTTAATAAAAATATATATTTTTGAAATATTTAAAAAATTATTATTAAAAATTTGGCAAAATTATATTCAATATATGAATATATAATATTAACTCTAAAATTATTAATATTTATAAAAATAATTTATTATTTATTATTTGCTTATAAAGATTTATCAGTATTATTTATAATTTAATATTTTATAATAATATTATAAATAAAAAAGATTATATCAATTGAAATATATTAATATTTATTGAATTTATAAAAATAAAAAATTTATTTAATAAATAACTTATATTTTTATTTGTTGTTATAATTTTAATTTAATATTTTATT